>JZSA01001515.1:0-38261 GCA_000956155.1 Cotesia vestalis
CGTTCATTGCTAAGGAGCAAGCCCAATTCTTGAAGACATTGAAAGAAACATTGAAACCAAACGAATACGTTATTATTTGTGATTTTGCAGAAAATAATGCCTTCGTAGTACAAAATGCGGCAGCTGTTTTTCACTGGAATAATAATCAGGCAACAGTTGTTCCAGTCGTTATTTATTATAAAGTAAATAACAAACTTGAACACAAAAGTTTAGTAATTATCTCAGATTCTAACAAACATGATGCTGTTGCTGTTCATGTTTTCATCGAAATAATAACTAATTACGTGAAAAGTCTTCCTGAACGTTGTAACAAGATTTATTATTTTTCTGATGGAGCTCCTCAACAATTTAAAAACTTTAAAAACTTTGTAAATTTATATTACCACGAAGATGATTTTGATATTCCTGCTGAATGGCATTTTTTTGCGACTGCCCATGGGAAAGGTCCGTGTGATGGAATCGGTGGTATTCTCAAACGACTTGCAGCGAGAGCAAGTCTCCAACTCGCGGTAGACAAACAAATAACGACACCAGAAGAACTTTTTGAATGGGCTTCTGCACCGGATAACTTGCCGAATATTATAGTGAAGTTTTCCCCAGAAGAAGATTATGACACAGCAGTAAATGATTTAAATGATCGATTTTTGAAAACGAAACCGATTACAGGAACTCAACAACTACATTGTATAATTCCGGACAAAAATGGTTGTTTACTAGTTAAAAACTTTTCGAATTCGAATGAACACAGAATTTGTAAAATATTTAAACGACAGAGAGAAAAGTAATTAATTTTAGCTGCATCAATTATTGATCTTACTAATTACAGTCATCGATGAAGCCTCTAAATTGTGAATGTAATGCCGTAAAATCGTTGAATTGTATTTATCTCATTATATAAATAAAATTTATGAAAAAAAATTTTTTTTCCATTTTTGAAAATTTAACAATTTTTTTTCAATTGAATAAAAAAAATAGAAAGAGAAATCGGCTCAATCTGGGTTCTACAGGGATAACTGTGGAATTGATTGAAGTTTATTTTAGAAAAAAAAAAATTTTAAAAAAAAATGTCGAACTTCGAAAAATCATTGATTTTTGTCAAAAAACTGAAAAATTCCATATGTATTGACTTACAAAAATTTTTTAATGTTTTTTATCGGAAAGTACATCTAAAAACAAAAATTTAAAAAAAAATAAGGTACCTAAATGTTTAGTTTTGAAAAAGTTATGGCTATTTGAAAATAAAAAAGCCATTTTCTTGAAAAATTCATAACTTTTTTTGAGTTAGGTAAAAAAATTCAAAAAAATTCTGAGAACCGTTTTTTATAGGGTAGAAAAGGATGGAAAACTTTCGGCCAAATCGAAAAGGGTCGGGGTCAAAAGTGGTCGATTTGGCATGGAATACCCCATATACTTCTACCGATCTTCCTCAACTATACTTCTACTTCTGTAATTTTCCATACCTTCAGAATATATATCTGTACTTATACCTACTCTTCCTGGACCAATACTTTCGTACAAGTAAGTACTCCTACCCTTAATATATTTCCTCTATACTTCCATCGAGTAACCCCCTACCTCTTGAGAGGTCAGAGGCCTAGATGGATACTTGGAGAAAATCAGTCAGTCCCGAAAACCCATTAGCTCTACCTCGTTTTAAGTTACACGCGTGTATTTCTAGTTAGATTTATTTAAATAAATTTCATTAAGCTAAAATATTTCTATTCGCTCACTAGCTACCCGTACATCCCAAAGATGTAATATCAGTCTGAGGGCTGAGGGTTTTCTGATTCTCTCTGGAGTTTGATCTTGAGTCCGAAGTGAAGTAGAGGGATGGTGTGGCAGCTTCCCATACTGTACCAGGGTCCCACAGTCGAGAGTGTTGATGACGTCAATTGGCTGCTCCCCTCTCAAGTAGACTTCAGCTCGAAGCGTTGGCCACGTCTTCGCTCTTTCCGACCATGCTGGATACCTGAGTCTGGAAAGAGAATTTTCCAACTCCCTACCGACTGGGAAACTTTTTAGAGACCTGGCGGCCAAGCTATTTTACTCTCAAAAATAAGGGTCAATAATCCACCCAGACTGTCTTTTGTAATACAATATTGGTATCATAAAGATTATTCGTAAATACTTAAAATATAAAATATAGTACTTAAAGTATTTTTAGTAATAAGTCTAATAAAACTTAAGCCTACAGGACTTGAGAAGTATCTTTAATATTAAACTTATAGCTATATACTTTTTACTCTAACTAGACTTAACACGCTCGCTTCGCTCGCCTTCATTCTTTCAAAAATCCCGCTACTATCTTAGTCGACCAATCAACAACCGAATAAAATAGTCACAGAAGTGACGTAAAACGATACGACATCCGGCCATCAACTCTTTTTACTCTAATCCTATTACAATAATGTTTTATCTCTTTACGATACTTATTCTGATTACAATGGATGGGAAATTTCTAGAGAGTGACCAGATGACTAAAATATTATTGGGATTTCCCCTAGCGTTCTCTAAATTATTTTATAAGTTTCTGAATTTCTCGCGCTATAATTTATCATAACTTGTTCTCGTGTGATTGCGCCTCCACCGACCAGTTAAACCGTGATATAAAATCACAATTAAAACCCGAAGTGAATTGTGATGTAGTTTAAGTTAATTTGAAGCATTATTATTAAATTATAATTGGTACGAAACGACGAGATTCACTTCACCCGCGAAGAGTAGATCAACGAGGATCATCGGCGGGGAGTAGCTGTACCAAAACGACGAGACGACAGACCACTTGGGAATTGGGCTTAAGCAACAACCGGCTCAGACATGGAGAATTGGAAACGGCTGTCAAGCGTGCCAACGCTTCAGCTAAAAAATCAATTGGATGTCGATTTTGGCTAATGAGTCAAGTGCTGCCACCTTGTGGGTCCCGATGAAACCGAAAGGAGAAAGAAGAGAAAGACCACACCGAAAAATTTCTCCTGCTTCCACAAGCTGATTTCGTCTGATACACACGTATTGTTTTTGCTGCCATTTTTTTGTTACTTTTAATTAAAAAATTATTTTTAAAAATTGATTAGTAAAATCAACAATCTACTATTCTACGACGGTAGTAATTGCTGTTTTTTTGTGATTATTGCTTAATTTTGAAGTTGTGCCGTGGTTCGACGGAATATTGACGGTGTCACGAAAATTTTCCTCTGTAAAGTTACGACGAGGTGTGTTTTGTTATTTTTTTTTATTGTTTAATTTCATATCACGAAGTATTTTTGTTGTTAAATAAATTTTGGTTTATTTTTTTTAAAAACGCGATGAGTCAATCCGTGTTGTTTTTCCCGAACCTTTCCTTGTTCCCTTTTTTAACCGAATTCGTACGCTAAATACCCGCCGCCTGACGAGGACTTCCGGATTGCAGCAGCCGGAAACGACGTGATTGGAGCCTAGCTCCTGGCGCCCAACTGAAGGTAAGGCAGGTAGGCCAAATTCATTTATTTTGGGCCTCAACCTCGACTACGCACGAGGTTGAATTACCCGTTATAATGGATACATTAAAAATTGGTCATACTCTCATAAAAGATACTTATTTTAACTAATGAATAAACCTTTATTCATTCAAAATAGGGTTGAATACGTTTTCCTTTGAAAAAAGTTTCACTACCGGGTGTTTTGTCCTAATAATAAAGAAATCATTCTCATGGTAACAATATTTGATCAGTTTTGCGTTGAATGAATAAATTATTTTAACTTTCATCATTTAAGTACCATTTGTTATTTTTATTTCATCCAAATAAAATTGTTTTTAATCTTAGAAACTATGTTATTCCAACTCTCAGACTTCCATTGATTTATTATATGATTATTTTCATATTTTTTGTCAACGGGAATTATTTTTCTCAAACAATGGTCATCTTCTTCCATCTTCTAAAATTTGAATCTGATGAAAGGAAAAAAATCAAACTGTGGATTAACTTTTTTTCTTAATATAATGAAGAAAAAGTTTTTGTAAATACTGACTTCAGACAAAATTGCCCAATTTTCACTTTCACTGTGGACTGTCAAACGAAGTTCTCGAATTTTCCCAAGTTGTTTGCTGACTGATCCTTGAGCAACTCCATCAATATCAAACTCACCTGTAAAAAGTTAAAATCATTCAATTCTGTTTCTATGAAAGCTTTAGGAAGTTTTAAGGTTCGTTGATACATCTCAGAAAAATATTAAGATATTAATGCATGTAGGATCTGTAGATAATTGAATATTGAATGAAAATCTCAAGTTATTTCATTGCTACACTGCGATTATTTATTTGTTATTGTTCAAGATTTTATCATGATGTAACTTTACATCAAAGTTAACTTATCGACTGTAACGTAAAAAATAAAAACTAGTTGAAAAATAGATCACAATTTACAGATAATCTATCTTGAAAATTTTTAAGCTTGTCACAATATAGAAAATTAATCGATTATTAGACGCTTAATAATTTGAGAGAAAAATTGATTCTAAATAACACCCTACGCTTTCTGGTCTTCAATCCAACGTTTTGAGTTGTAACGTGCTGATTTAGTTTACGTTAATAGTTAGCAATAAATAACCTGCTAATAACAGCGGCACATAAAAAAAAAGTTGTCTGTGCTTTGGACCGGATCCACCTATAGACATGTATTTCGACCTGCTGAATCCGAATTTGAAGTTTGTTTGACTCGGTCACTTTCCAGTTTTAAGCAACATGGAAGAAACCCCCCCCCCTAAAAAAAAGAGAGAAAATCGCGAAAAACTGCACTCACAGCGATGAAAAAAAACTTTTTGTGTACCCAGACTGAGTATGACTTTTATGTATATCCATTTACTAAATCTGAATCTGCACATAAATTAGCTCGTTGAGTCATCAAAATTTGATAACATAGCTAAAAACCTTTAAAAAATGCAATAAATCATGAGAAATCGAAATTTATTAAAATGAAAAAAAATTTTTTGAATTCAGATTGAGATTGATTTTTTTGTATTTTGTTCTACTGAATTTAAATCGGAAACCTTGTCCCATTGATGTTTAGAAATAAAAATAATCTCAAAACACAAAAGAAAAATCAGAAAAATTGCGATTGTAAGTATGAGAAAAAAATCTATTAATCACGATTATTAATGACTTGGGTGCAGTTTCATATATGGAATATGATTTTAAACTCAAAAAATTGACAAGATTTTAAAATCCGTATAAAATAGCATGTAAGGAGAAGGTACGAAACCATCTTTTCGAATTTCAGACTGTCGTTCGTTTGTATCGAATTTTTTTTATCTTCAAATGTCCTACGCAGTGGATTCCTTTCATGTTTTCTGTTTTCTTCTGGTATTTCTTTTGTTAGCCTTAAACGTACAGACAACTTTTTTTTAGTGCGCTGGTGTAGAGAGCGTGTGAAGGAGATACGGAAATTATTTTAATCAAAACTTATAAATTTATCGATTGTTTAGATGTAGGATAACGTCATTAATTGATAATAGGTCACTAACTCGATCCTCTCTTTTTGACTATCAGTGGTAAAATCATTGAAACTTTTATTTTACGGACCCGCTGTACAAAATTGCGATTTCAGTGATAAAACTTATCAATTATCACAAAATGAATAGATATTAAGAGGCATAGGCATTGGAATAAATAAAAAAAGCGCCATTCAGCCATACCCGACATGGATAGGCAGATCTCTTGTCTAAATATTGACAAAAACACTATTTGAAAAATTGAAATTGTAATATATATAAGTTATTTGACAATAAAGCTAAAAATTATTTATTTTTTAAATTACTAACTACGAAATAAATTGATGAAAGTGTCGAAAAGCGACGAATAATAGCTCAAATCGAAGATAATTATGCGAATTTTCACATAAATTTAATAGATTGAAGCTATCTTTTAAGGCTTGAAAATTAGTTGAAGAAAAAGGGCCGAAATACGTTCATTAAAAATTTTTTAAAAATTTGTAAAAACAGAATTATTTAAATGAATCATCAAAACTAGACAAATGATATTGTTAATTAAAGGTATCTAAATAAAGTTCAAAATAAATTAGATAGATGTAATCTATTTTTATACCTGGAAAATTATTTTCACAAAATATACGAAATTCAATACTTTTGAGAAATGGAAAAACAGCCACACCTTGTAAGCTAACCGGCCGATTTTGCTCATCTTCAAACTTGATCTTGGTATTGATTTATAGAATGAGCCCAGAAATATCAGAAAGTTAGAAATTGACTTTTGGGTACCTTTTTTTTTTTTAATTTTTGTTTTTAAATGAAATTTTCGAAAAAATACACGAAGAAAATTTAGCATGATCACTTATATAAAATAATCGATTTTTTGAGTAAAATCGTCATTTTTTCAAAATTCGCCATTTTTATTTGTTTTTTTCTCAAAAAAAACTTCAAGTAATTTGACGACTATCTCCACTAATCCCGGAGTGGGCCGATTTTCATTTATATTTTTTTTATTTAATTAAAAATTAATTTTTTTTAATTTCAAAAAATGAAAATTTTTTTTTCACAAATACTATTTATATAACAATAAAAATGTTATTTAATGGTTCTGAGGTATTATAATTTCTATTTATTATCTTAATCTTCGATTATAATGACTGAATTTCAAATTTTGACGTGTCAATAGGATCGATAAACTAGGGTATGGCAATCACAGACTTACCTATAGCCAGTTTAGTATATACACGTGATTATGTTCCGATTCAAAAATCCATAGTGTTCCTCTATATAGAGATCTAGAACGTAACCTATGAATTTTTTTTGCGTTTTAGTGTTGAATAAAAAATTGTTGTCATTACATTTGATAAATAAAAAAATTTCTCAAGTTTATGAACATGTTCCTGATTCACTCTTTGTGGAAGTGTTAATTATTTTGATTCTACTAATCTCCATTTAGTGGAATAATTTCATTGAAACATCATGGCATCAAAGAAGCAATTTGATCGATGTAGTAATCCTTTTGGGCTGGAGTCTCATTGTAAAAAATTTGGTTTGCGTCCAGCGACTGACATTATGAAAGAAATGTTTGGATTAAGTAATTATTATTTATTATGCAGTTCATGTCGAAAAGAAGCTTCTAAGGTAGTTAAACAACGAACAAATACTCGTGATGATCTTAATGTTGATTCAAGTGATCACGAATGCAACTCTAGTGACAGTAATGAAAACGATGATCACTTTGATAGCGATAGTAATACAACTGCCACAGATCTACCATTATCATTCCGTAAGGTTTTTAAATTATTTATACGTTTCTTAATTGAATACATTCTGAGTTATTACATGTTTTTATTATTTTTTAAGGTTCTATGTCATTTGATAACGAACCAAAAAATTCACAAACAAGCTCGGCATCTCAACTTAGCGCTGCAACTCAGTTACCTGTAATAAATCATGCATTACAGCTGTTAAATCAATCACCAATCCCATCAAGGAAATTAAATGACAATCAATTTTTAAACAACAAAATAAATCAGATATCTGACAGCTTGAAAAAGGATTTACTCTCTTTAACTGATGAAGACCCGGTCGATGATGATGGTGAAAATTTTCGCGCTTTAATTAAATTACTGCAAGATAAATTTAACGATAAATAAACGGAAAAATCAATGAAAATACAGATTTTAACATTATCACCTGAACAATGGAGTGAAAGACGTATTTGTGAAACTATGAATATATGTCAAGACATATGTCAAGGGTAGCAAAAGCGTTGGTTGAAGAAAAAGGTCTACTTTCAGTACCTGAATCAAAATTAGGTATACATAGCATTAAATTGATGTCTTAAACACAACTGAAGACTCACTTACTCAACATCTTTTTTTATAGGGAGAAAAATTGCAGATCAAGTGAAATTGAAAGTTGAAAATTTTTATATTGATGATGAGTACAGTGCTCCGATGCCAGGTATGAAAGATTTTGTTTCAGTTCGAAATGATGATGGTAATCGAGGACACGTCCAAAAAGACTTGTCCTGTCTAACTTAAAAGAATTATACCAATGTTTTCGGGAAATAATCGCTGCAGAGAAAATTGGATTTTCGAAATTTGCTTCTCTGCGACCTAAACATTGTGTGTTAGCAGGAGCAAGTGGAACACATACCATCTGTGTCTCTACGATCCATCAAAACGTTAAGTTAATGATGCTTGGTTATTATCAAATTCATTAACAGTTATAAATGTGTGAATTTTTATTTAACTAAATCACTTTCCTTTCAGGTGCGAATATTCATTCTTTGACAAGAAATACAAATATATCCATTACACACTATAGTGATTGTTTGAGGTTGATTGTATGTTAATCTCCATCGTTTCTATATTATTTGGGTAGATGTGAAAACTGTCCAGGGGTAGATGAGTTGAGTAACCTTTTACTGGCATGTTTTGAAAATCACGAAATTGAGAATATTACATATAAGTATTGGATATCTAAGCCAAGAAGCAGTTTAGAAACTATTATTAAGCCTATAGAAGAATTTGTTGAAGATTTTTGTACTGAATTGAAAACTCTTCTACCTCACTTATTCATTGCTAAAGAACAAGCAAAATTTTTAGAAACATTGAGAGAAACACTGAAACCAAATGAATTTGCCATTATTTGTGATTTTGCAGAGAATTACGCGTTCGCAGTGCAAAACGCGGCATCTGGTTTTCACTGGAACAATAATCAAGCAACAATTTTCCCAGTAGTGATTTATTATAAAGTAAATGGCGAACTTAAACACAAAAGCTTAGTTATTATTTTAGATTGTAATAATCATGATGCTGTTGCCGTACATGTTTTTATCAAATTAATAACTGACTATGTGAAAAGTCTTCCTGAACATTGGAACAAAATTTATTATTTTTCTGACGGGGCTCCTCAACAATTTAAAAACTTTAAAAACTTCGTAAATTTATATTATCACGAAGATGATTTTGATATTCCTGTTGAATGGCATTTTTTTGCGACTGCCCACGGCAAAAGCCCGTGTAATGGTATTGGTGGCATCCTCAAACGACTAGCAGCAAGAGCAAGTCTCCAACTTGCGGTCGACAAACAAATAACAACGCCTGAAGAACTCTTTGAATGGACTTCTGATCCGGACAACTTGCCAAACATCATAATTAAGTTTTCACGAGAAGAGGATTATAATAAAGCACTAAATGATTTGAATGAAAGATTTTTAAAAACCAAACCGATCACAGGAACTCAACAATTACACTGTATAATTCGAGACAAAAATGGTTGCTTGTACATTAAAAACTTTGGAAATTCCAACAAGCACAAAATTTATAAAATATTTAGACGCCAGAGACGTAATTAAGAAATTGTTGAATAATTTTTCAATCATTGAAAATTTACATTATTAATCATTAATCCTAGTCAGTAAAATAGAAAATAATCATAATAAATAGAGATTATAATACCTCAGAACCATTAAATAACATTTTTATTGTTATATAAATAGTATTGATAAAAAAAAAAATTTTCATTTTTTAAAATTAAAAAAAATTTTTTTTTAATTAAATAAACAAAATATAAAAAAAATCGGCCCACTCCGGGATTAGCGGGGATAGTCGTCGAACTACTTGAAGTTTTTTTTAAGTAAAAAAGTAAAGATAAAAAAAATAAAAAAAATGGCGAATTTAGAAAAAATGACGATTTTACTAAAAAAAAACCGATTATTTTATATAAGTGATCATGTTGAATTTTTTTCGTGTATTTTTTCGAAAAGTTCATTCAAAAACAAAAATTTAATAAAAAAAAAAAAAGGTACCTAAAAGTCAATTTCTAAAAAAGTTATGGCTATTTGAAAATAAAAAAAGCCATTTTTTCGAAAAATTCATAACTTTTTTGAGGTTGGACAAAAAAATTTGAAAAAATTCTCAAAAACTTTTTCCATAGGGTAGAAAAGGATGGGAAAGTTTCAGCAAAATCTAAAGGGTTCAGGTTCAAAAGTGGTTGATTTGGCATGGAATGCCCCATATATATGTATTAGGGTGTGCCATTTTGAAGCGACTTTTTTTTAACGAAAAAACAAGCTGAAAACTTGCAGGAAGGTGAGAAAAGAAGCCTGTTCAAAGCAGAACTCTTAATATTGATCTTTAGAATGGCCTGTCTCTAACTTTCCATTTCTCATTTAAATAACAGGAAAAAAATTTTTTTCACTTCCCGCTCAGAAAATCGAAGATTTTTATAAATTGGGAAGTTATTGGTTTTACCCCGCTTAGCAAAAATCGAGTTTCTATCGGACCTCGACATTTTAAGGTCACCGAAAGCTTCCCTGATTACGCGAATTTGATTTCGCGATAAAACGCGAATTTTATGGAAAAATTAAGTTTTGAGGCCCTGTACCACCTCGTCGGTTCTAGTTACGGCTTAGCTGCAATAAATGCTTTTGTAAAGCATTTAATTTTGAAAAAAATCCGTCCATGGTCGAAACGATGCTATGAAATGCCACTGAGATATAGGAATTTCAAGATAAATAAATCAGAGGTTTTGTGTTCTTCAATAAAAAATCTTTACACGACTTGGCCTTAGACTTGACATTAATTTTAAGGTCACAAACTTTAACCCGAGAAAAAAAGTACCGTACAATTATATACAGTACATTCTGGTTATAAGTTACTGTTAAGGGCTGTAGGAGAAAAATTCCTTCGAAATAGTTTTCCCCTACTACTGTCTTTCACTCCGCGATCGCTGGGTTTCATGCGTATGTTGGTGTCGTGTTTGTGTTTGTGCCCGCAGCCCTTTTATAAGTTAGTCAAATTTCCATATGAGTCTACCGGCTTTCGTTGACGTTTGTCATTTTTTTAAGTACAACATAGTTGTTTTTTTGTGTATATTAGAATACATTTAACCTCTTATCAATACTGTAAGTATAAAAATGATTTAATAACCTAAAGATATTCATATTTTAATTCGTAATTACATATATTGTCTAGTATTAATTTAAGATATTACTAATTCAAGAAAAAATTTATAAAATTAAGTAGATACAATTTAAATTTAAATTGGTGAACAGATGATATTTTTGAGTTGTAAATTAAATATAAATTTAACTCCCGAAAAATAGCTTTAATTTTTTGTAAGTTTTTGTGTTTTTCATTGATATAATCCTTTGATAAAAATTAATCTATTTTGATTTCAATTTTTTTTTTTTTTTTAGAATAAAATGGCACCAAGATTATTACCAAATAATAAGAAGATAAGTTTATCTATCGATACCAACGATACCACTGAAGGATCTCAAATTAATTATCAAAATTTAAGCATAAATTCGAAAAAAAAAATTTCAAAACGAAGAAGCTCCACTTTGCAGAAAAACAAAAAATTATAGAAGAGTTGAAAAACTTATCGAAGGATGAAATATGTGAAAAATATAATTTGAACCCGCCTGTATTTTATCAGTAGTTAAAAAATTTTTCGAAGATTAAATCCTGCGCTTCGAAACGTTATCAAGGATCTTTAAAAAAATTACGCAGTGCTGCAAATGCTGAATTAGACGATATGTTGCACACGTGGTTTTTAAAAACACGATCTTCTAATGTACCTATCAGTGGGCCCATGATAAAACAAAAAACTAAAGAAATCGCTAAAGAGTTAAATATCCAGGATTTTAAAGCTAGTGAAGGGTGGTTGTTTGGATGGAAACGTCGAAAGGCAATAAGACAGTTGACTGTAACAGGTGAAAAATTATCTGCTAATTATGATGCTGCTAGTAGCTACAAACGAGACTGAAAAAGTGAAAAAAAATTAGGAAAACGGTTGACCCTACAGGCCATCCCTGCAACTTCCCGCTGATGGTTCCATACTTAAGCGCTCAAAATTGCACTTATTACGTTTTTGAGCTCTTCGAGCTCAAAAATATAATTTTCGTGTTATTTTGAGCTCTCCAGCATTTGGGTTTTCTATGGCAGTGTAATGGGCCATGACCAAACTCTTGGCAGTTGTAGCATTGAGTTCCTTGCCTTGGGTTTACATATCGTTCTATCCTGATGATGTATGCATCTATGCTTTTTATTTTGTAGATTAAATTGACGTCAGTTTTTGGCCCGACTGACAGATTTAGATATATATTTAGATATATATTTATTATTATGCCAAAGCCTCTGGCCAGATGGCAATACAATAATACAATGTTTTACAATAACCAGCTATAACTAATATAAAGTTTCTCTTATCTTCTAATTAATATCTAAATTCATATTGTTATTTATTTAGGTTAAATTAATAATATTCAAAAATAAAGATTTTTGTATAAGTATAAGTGTAAAAGTATTATTTTATATTTTATATTTTATATTTTATATTTTATATAGATTTAACTAATGCCCTGTAAAATGAGATTATGGAATAGAAATAAGATTATGGAATAGAAATAAAGTATAACCTTTAAGTGAAAAGAGATTAATTGTCTAGGTTAAGCAAGTAATCAAACATTTGATTCTTAAATATTTCAATGCTAGCCGAATTTACTAAATCAGAAGGCAATTCTTCCCACAGACGAATACATGTGATTACAAAAGAAGACTCAAGATAAGTAGTAGAGTAATTAGGTATTATAAAGTTTACATTATTTTTCTTAGCTGCAAGTCTTTCAGATCTTCTAATATCTATATCTTCAATAAACATATCTCGTAAATAACAAGGCTTATTAATATTTAACAATTTATAAAAGTAACAAGATAAGTAATAAATACGTCGACTTTTTATTGACACACACACACACACACATATACAGACACAGTGACACCCTCTCAGGAATAGTCAGGGAAGCTACCTAGGATCTCAAAACGTCGAGATCTGATGAAAACTCGATTTTTTCAAAACGGGGTAAAACCAATAACTTCCCGATTTTTTGAAAATCATTGATTTTCTTAGCGGGAAGTTAAAAAATAATAATTTAGATCGTAAACAGATTTTTAATTTTGACGAATCTGCTTTACAATTAAAGATACTCCCTACTTGGACATTTGTTTCTAACGCGGAACATGAGGCACCTGGTTTTAAGAAAGATAAAACTCGTGTAACGATTGCTGCTTGTTGTAATGCTGACGGTTCTTGCAAATTGCCTTTGGTAGTGATAGGTAGATCAGCAAAGCCTCGAAAGTTACAAAATCAATCCAAAGACTAATTATCTGTGTACTATACTCATTAAAAAAATAGCTGGATGACAGCTCAGATATTTGAAGATTGGTTTGAATCTGAATTTGTTCCTCGAGTGACAAATTTTTTGACTCAATCTGGTCTTCCAATAAGAGCAATATTACTAATCGATAACTGTAAGGCTCATGTATCTTTGAAAGTTGGAGAAATTGAAACAATGTTTCTTCCTCCAAATGTCACTTCGATTATACAGCCACTTGATCAAGGTATTTTGGAGTATTTAAGAAAACGATACAAAATTAAACTTCTTACAGCTATTTTTGATGCGCAAAAATTAAATGTTTCTTTAAAAGAATTTCTAAAGATAGTTTCTCTAAATGAAACTATCGATTGGATCAGTGAATCATGGAATGAAATAAATTCACGAACGATTTACAAATGTTGGAACAAACTTTTGCCAGTTGATACTCGTGATGTAGCGACACAAACTGACAATCAGCCGAGAGTATTAACTTGCTTAGATTTAAATGTAGAATCAGGGTTAGTGGATTGTATGCTAAGTGAAGAAAATGCTAGAACATCTAAAATGTTGAGTATATTGAGACAAATTCGCGGTTTTGAGAGTATCAGCGAAAACGAAGTGGAGAAATGGCTTCCAGACGCAGGACTAAAGGGTAAATTAGGCTATAAGTTAAAAAAAAAGCCAAATACATATTTCTACTTAACTTACAAATAAATTTGAAGAAAATTGTTCCTAAATCAATAAAAATAAAAAAAAATATTTTTTTCTAAGTGTTCTTACCACATCTGCTGTGCCTGACCTAACTCAACTAATAACCCAGTTTTTAATCGCCTACGCTGTACGTGTAACCCTGACATACTATTACTCACAGGCGCGGTTCCTGCCTCCCGAGACATATAATCTTAAGTGATTAGTTTCGAATTTAAGGGACTGTTACAATTGTTACGGACTAACATTAGGACGTAACAGAAGCCTCTAAGTATTAATATTAAAAGCTCCATATATATATATATATATATATATATATATATATATATATATATATATTTTCCGGTTTTACTGGTTTTGATAATTTCCAGTGATCAAAAATTATCTGGCGCCCTTTCCGTGCGAGACCAGATACTAGAGAGAGAAAACGAAGTATAACCCGTTCTTCCAAATCCTAATCGGAGGCGGAAGGGCGTAAAAAGTTCGGTTATACAATATATAAATATTATAACTGAATTTTTGGAGTCGATCCAGGTGTTCGATCGTTACAGTATTCCACGTTTCCAGGCCTTGGCGTTAAACGCCAATTTATTATCAGATTTTTCAATTTATAATCGAAATTTGCTCGGGGTTATACGGGAACTTACTTCTAACTAAAATTCTGAATTATACTATGGTATCTTTCCGATTTTCAGTCTCTGGTCTCAATAAAATAAGGCACCAAGTAATTTTTAATCACTGAAATTACCAAACCAGTGAAAACGTAATCAGATAATTTTTATTTGCTAGGAATTATCAAACTAGCCAAACTCAAACCAAAACTTAAACAAAAACGTAAACGTAACCTGAACTTAAATGAAACTAGATAATTGTTTATTCGCTAGAAATTATCAAACTAGCCAATAAACGTAAACTTAATCGGAAACACAAAAACTTAACAAAATATAGACCAAATAACCAAAGACCGGAAAGACATCGGGATACTTCGAGGTTACTCAGTGTACAGGTTTGTGGAGAGAGGGCGTGATCCGAGTAGAGAGCGGATCCATGATGACAATGATTTTATTCGCAACACCAAAAATGTATGCTTTTAAAATCCTTATTTATTCAACCAAAACTTTATCTTAAATAACAAACTAGATCATAATTCACGACAAAATTATCGGAACGGTACAGCTAATAATAGGTAACGCTATTGTCACGGGGCTCCTTTATTATTTATTGAAGGCCCTTACCCCGACGATGGTTAATTATCGACGGATCATAGGGCACTGTGATCTGAGATGCTCGCGGAGCGAAAATTTGACAAAATAAGTTCTGGGGCCTAGAGTGGAAGTGCTCCGAGGGTGGGGATAGTTCGACACCGGGTGAGAGTGAAGCGGTTGGAAAGAAAAGAAGACATTGTGAAGCCGGAGCCCAAGACACCAGCACGAGATTTTGGAATACTAGGTAATTCGAGTAAATTTTAATTAATCTAAAATTTTGGTTGAATAAAACGCTGCTGTGATACTAATGATTAAGCAACCAGAATTAAATAAAATTATTTATCGAAGTCAAGTTAGAGACCGGGAAAATTGATTCCCAGGAAGTCATGTTGTAAAAATTATTTTGGATTTTAAGATGATTGTAAATTAGAGTCTAGTGTGTATTTGGATAAAATCGTTTTTATTGAAAATTGTGTGTGTGTGTGTGTGTGTTTGTGTGCTTTCGAGAAAGCCAGACGTTGATGTTTCCTAAAGGATCAAGTGCGCCGTCCATCTGCCCGGCTCTCCCAATGTCCGTCTGCCCTGCCACCCTTGCTGCGTTTCCGCGTTTATCCTCGTTCTTGCATCCATCATGTTTTCGTCACTATTTTTAGCGTCATAGAGCTTTGCTCTCTCAAACGCTAGTAGGTCGATGAGCGCGGCTCCCGCAATGTCTAATACGGCCGCTTCGAAAACCGTGCGATAAGCGCAGGCAACCCTGAGAGCGCCTCGCCGTTGCACTGCTGCCATTTTTTGCCGGTAGGTCTTCTGTTTTAATATGTTCGCACATATCTCTACATCATAAAGCAGTACAGACTAGACTGCTTCCAGAAGGACTCTTCTTATCTTGAGTCTTGGTCCCATAGTGTTGGCCATAATTCTTGCTAGGCTAGACACTGTCTTGCTGGCTTTCCTGCATGTACTGTCAACGTGTTCGCGGAGAGATAGTTTCTCGTCTATCATCACCCCTAAATAGTGTAGCGCCCTTGTTGACATCAGTGTTGTTTCTCCCTTGTCCACAGCAAAGGGTTTTGGGAACCATTTCTGACGTGTCAAAACAAACATCTCGGTTTTGTGCTTGGCGAGTTTCAGGTGGTGTTTATCAAGCCAAGTCTCGACGGCGTCAATGGTTTTCCTAACTAGTAGTTCGGCCTCTTCTATAATGTCGACTATTATCGTACGTAACGTCGTCTGCAATGCCCGTTGGTTCTACTTGCTTTGACAACGGAATTTCTAGGAAGTAGTCGTAGTCCGCGATCCATAGATCGGGCCCCAATATTGAGCCTTGTGGTATGCCAGCTGTTATGGTGTATTCTTGTGGGCCTTCCGTAGCTTACGCTATAAGCTTTCTTTCTTTAAGGTAGCTGTCGACTAATGCCAGATTCTCTGTCAAATTTGCACTCCAGTGCGTCTCAAATATCTCCCCAATTTGGGCTGTTAAAGGCGTTTTCAACGTTTAGTGTGAGGAGAAGACATACTTTACGAGCTTTGAGGCTACCAGACCATGCTTGTGTTGCTGTCTTTATGAATTTCTCAATCGCTCCGACTGTCGATCAACCTCTCCCGAAGCCGTGTTGGTTGGTGGCAAAGCCTCCAGCACGGTCGATGTCGTTGCGAAGTCTCCCTTGTATGAGCTTCTCGAGCAGTTTTCCAGCAATGTCCAGCGTGCAGAGTGGTCTAAACGATGAAGGTGCTACAGGGGTTCCACTATCTTTATCTAAAAGAACTAATCTCTGCCGCTTCCAGACCACGGGAAACGTGCCAGTAGCCAAGCATGCATTGTAGGTGTTCAGGAGTATGTCCGGGTATTCCAGGGCTACAGTCTTAATCACCGATGCCAGCATGCCATGAAGTCCTGGTGCCTTTCCTATCTTGAGAGACTTGGCCGCGTCTTGTAGCTCCTCGATTGTAAAGGGTGTTTCTTCTCCCACGGTGGATGTTTGGGGAAAAGCTCCGCTACAATGCTGTTCATTAGGGCAGGCGACTTCGGCGCTTCTGGTGAGGCCTTTTCAAGTCATTTGGCGACAATTTGGTCGGTTTTACCCCAGATCACCTTGTCGAGATCATAACAGATCTCTTTCCACAACCTCACTTTACTTGCTTTGATGGCTATGTTTAACATCTTTTTGGCCTGCTTATACTCGTTTGAATATAAGTCCTGGTTCGGAAAGCGTTTTGCAGCTTTCGTGGCGCGGCGACGTAGCTCATGACATCTTTTGCGAAGTTATGCTATGTCTGTTGACTACCAGTATGCCAGCCTGTGAAAACTACAATTTTTCAGCCGCGGCATAGTAGCGTCACATGCGGCAGTAATCTCCTTTACCGCATTTAGCATTGCCTTTTCCGTCTCGCTGCAGGTATCCCAGGTCAGATTGTTCCGAAGGGTAGACCAGCTCCGTGTAAGTGACTTTCGCAATTATTCTGGATCAAGCCTTTCATCGTTCCACTACCGCTGTTGAAGAATTCGTTGTGGAGCTGGAGCAGGTGTCATTCCAACTCTAAATGTCACATACTGGAGATCACTGCCACTGTATTCTTTGGATACAGTCCAGTCTTCAATCACGTTGGCTATCCTTGGGGTTGCCAGCAAAATGTCTAGTATGGATTCCTTGTACCCCGGTCTTCTAAAGGTTGTAATAGTTCCAATGTTCAGCACTATGAGGTCAAGTCTTACTGTGAAGTCTGCTACTTCGTTTCCTCTGGTGTCAGAGAAGTCAGCAGCCCATTCAGCCGATTTGGGGTTGAAATCACCACCTACGATGACATCGCCGTCGAGCTTGCTGATGGGGTCCTCTATGTTTGCCAACTTCTGGCGAAACACACTAATTCCTTTGTTGGTTGACAGGTAAACACTCATCCAGTAGGTCGTGGAAGTCTCAACCCAGACGAAGTCTGCTCCGCTTCCGTTGTTGTTGACAGTGACCTTTTTCGAGTTTGCTATCTAGATCGCTGCTGTACCGGACTTATCTGTGAATCATGTTTTTCCTTCGATGTGTCACGAACGGAGTTTGTGATGGGGCGTAAAGGCTATGAAATAATGCCTAAAACCCAACCACTAGTTTCCGTTTGATAACTAAATTAATTTTTATGATTTTATACGAGTATATAGAGCGGTACATATACCGTATAATTCCTAAACCTTACTATGTTTACAAATAGTGGTTAAGAAATTTGAAAGGATGTTAGGATCTTGCTGACTTCGGCCTCGAGAAGCCTATTCTACTGTTTAGGAATTTATGTAAATTAACTCTAAGTAAATCAAAAGAAAGAAAGGATTTAAAATTTCATTTGGATAAGTTGATTTTGGAGACAAACTTGTATATTTGAGGAAAACAAAATATAAATCATGCAATAAAATGTTAATGTGTATATAATAGAGAATATTATAATTTAATAGATGAATAGGTTACCTTTTTGACTTGTTGCTACCTGCTGAGACAACGTAGGTTACTAGAGTAACTATAAGAAACACTTTACTACTGAGTGTTTACTTGGAAGTTTGACTTCACGTTTCGCGACAATTTAAAAATGCGCCTCTTTGGCGGAAAATTATAATTTGAATCAACGCTTTTCGCGGAATATTTAAAATTTGAATCAACGCTTTTGCGGAACTTAATACACACAAAGGAAGTAAATAATAAAAAAATAAACTATTTGTACTATAATCTGGTTCACGTTTCCGACCAAATAAATTCTGACTGATCAGTGATGCAGCTATTTGAATTTATTTGTCTCGTCGTGCAAGACTCACTTCTATATCGGTTCGAGGTACCTCGATCACCGGGAATAGAATGCTCTAGTGATCGCAGATTACGTTAGTGCTCTATAAAAATTTAGAAAAGGGCCTAACCACGAACATCAAAATAATGCCTGGAGCACAATAAAACTGTCGGCGTCAAGAACGTCGAGACTTACGAAGATTACTGTAGACTGATTGTGATAATCTTTTAGTGAGCTTATAAAGGGACATCAATTTTGATGTAGTGGGAAGACAGATGGTACCTATGCGTTGGAAAATTCTAGAAGTTTCAACAGTATGACGCAATTTCATGTGCGTTTCACGTGATATTGAGTAACTATCGAACATGCACTAGAATGCGGTCATAGGCAAATACAGGTGTTGAGGGCGACACGATTCTTCACCGGAAACTCGAAGTCCAACCGTTTTCCAAGACAAAAGGTTGAATTTACTTGCGTCAGAAGGTAGCATCAAGTGTACAGCTATTGTAATATTTAATAAATGTGTCAACCACTTAAGTAAATAAGTAACTGAAAATTAAGAAATACAAAAATCAAATACATATAAAAAATAAATGGAAATTAATATAAGAAAGTTTATAGGAGTGAAAAAAAAAGAAGGATGGCAAAATTTGGCACGATATGACCTCTACATACGTCACAGATGTTTAGATATCGCTCGCAGATAAGACAGATGTCGATTTTATTTTCAAATACGCGCTGGAGCAGCAGGTATTGCGGGAAATCGCACCTATTCAAGTTGCCTTGCAGTATGTGTATCATTTTTACCTTCTTGTGGATTCGTCAAGTGCTGTGTGGAATGCAGGCTCCGGTACCAGAAATATGGCATAAACCATCCTAAGCATGGTGCAAAGTGCAAAGGAAGCATTTTGGCTTCTCCGTGCAGTTCACGGCCTTGTGATTTTCTCCGTCACATTTGTAGCAGCACCTGATTTTGTCTGGTTCCGCGCACTGACGTCTTTGGTGTCCAAAACCAAGACATTTAAAGCAGCGTGTTACTTTTACAACTGTGCGTATACGGCAGTTAACCCAGCCGGTTTTTATACGGACTTTGTCAAGGGCCTTAATAGCGCTGGTCTCGTCTATGTCGCAGAAGGCTGCTTGATTGCCTCGTTGTGTGGGTTTTGTAGATTTACCCGTTTGATCTCCAGGATGTTAACGAATTCACGATTAAGTGCTTCGCGGACGTCTCCCTCAGTAAAGATGTCATCTAGGTCGAGGATCTCGATCGTTGTTATTGGTAATAGCGTCTTGACCGTACCGATATTAGCTGTGGCTGATTTCACCGCTTCGGTAAAAACACTGCTATATTTTGGTCTTTCGAGCCATTTCGAGGAGAACGCCTCTGTGCTTCGTCCGTTTTATCGACTTCATGTCTACGCCCGTCTCAACAGGGTTTACCTTGGTTTTGATTTCTTTTAGGAGATCGGCATATGTGCGGCCTTTAAACTGTGTTTTTTTTTTGGAATAACTTTTAAACGACTTTACCGATCAATTATCAAAAGTAATCATCTCTTCACAACATAAACCACGTCGATTGCTCTCAGTCTGATCAAAGTCGGTTGTTTCGTTCCTGAGTTATCGTTGCCGATAGAAAAGTAAAAAAAAGTGTTCTTTCTGAAGTACTTTGAAATTTCTAGTTTGATTAATTTGAACTTAAAAGTTTTTTATAAAGCATAAAAAACTGCGTCAAATGGGTGCCAACCGCGAGAAAATCGTTATTTTTTTATTCAAAAGTTATTGCGGTTCGAAAATTGAAAATAAAGTGTTTTATCAAGCTTCTATTAGATTTTTGAGCTTAGAGAGCTCAAAATGACTCGAAAATCATATTCTAGAGCTCGAAGGGCTCAGAAACGTAAGAATTGAAGTTTTGAAAGCTTAAGTATAGAATAAGCGGGAAGTCGCAGGGATGGCCTTTAGGGCCAAACGTTTTCCTAAATTTTTTAATACTTTTTTTGTAGAGCATTAAATTTTCAATAAAATTTCTGCTATTTATTACTTTATGAAATTTTCCCCATATCATTTCCGTGTGAGAAACTTAAGTTGCAACGCGAAAATCTTAAAGTTAAAATTAAGAGCTCAAAGTTTGCGGGAATTTTTTTTTTATTTATTCGGAACTATTTGGGCCCCTGGGAGCAAAAAAATTTGAACACCCTTTTTAGGACTACCCTAACATTTATATATATATATATATATATTTAGAGGTGCCTGTCTCTAGTTTTTCATTTTCCATTTAAATAGCATAGGAAAAAATATTTTTAACTTCCCGCTAAGAAAATTGAAAATTTTCAAAAATCGAGAAGTTATTGGTTTCACCCCGTTTTTCGAAAATCAAGTTCACATCAGATCTTGACGTTTTAAGGTTCTAGGAAGCTTTCCTGACAATTCCCGCGAAAAAACCGCGTCGAACGCCGCCAGTGCGGTCAAAATCGGTTGATTCATTCGTGAGTTATCGTGAACGAAAGAAAACCGAAAAAAGTGTTTTATCGGGATTATTCTATAATTTTTGATTTGATCAATTAAATCCTGAAAATAACTTATGAGGATGATAAAACTGCGTTGAATGCCGCCAACCGCGTGAAAATCGGTTGATCCATTCAAAAGTTATTGCGATTTGAAAAATCCAAAAATAGTGTTCTATGAAACTTCTATTGGATTTTTGAGCTGGGAGAGCTCAAATGCATTAAAATATCATCTCTCCGAACTCAGGGAGCTTAAAATATCACATAAATTATATTTTAAGCTCGAAAATCTTAAAAATGACATAAGTACAATTTTAAGCGATCAGATATGGAATTAGCGGAAAGTTGCAGGGATGGCCTTTAGGGTGAACCGTTTTCCTAATTTTTTTTTTTTATTTTTATAGCTTAGCATTCGTACCTCATATAAATAAGCCTATATCTTATTTTATATATATATATTAGAGTGGTCCAAAAAAAAAAGTTTGTTGCCTATCATCTTAAAAGCTTCTCTAAGGTTTAAAAAAAATTCCCTTCAAAGCGCAGCTTGATATCTCAATTTTTCATGAAGCTCAATGAATTTTTATTTTCCCATTTAAATAACAGGTAAAAAATTTTTATTTATGTTTTTATTCAGTAAAACTACGAAAAAAAATTTTTTTTTGTATTTTTTGGTCAATTATTCTTGTAGGAAATTTAATTCTCTACAAAAAAGTACTGATGTAGTTTCTTCGTAATCTTAACGAGTAAAAAGTTATTGAGCTTTAAACACTCGCACAAAAGAAAATTTGAACGAAGATATAGTTTTAAAGCAACTTTTCTAAAAATTTTTTGATAACTGCATGTATTTATTTCAAAATTTATCAAACTAAACTGTTTTAAATACAATTAACATCACATGCCTTTTGGTGAAGTATTAACTGTGAACTATGAATAATTTCTCTCATTACACATAGCTTTTATGTTGAATTCTGCTTTTATCATAATAAATTGATTGAAATATTATAATGAGTAATTTTGCCTATGATTAATAATTTGCAGTATTTATTTATAATTAATTCACTTATTTATTCTGAATCTTTTATTATTTCGGTTTTAGTTTATTATTTTTGGTTTGACTACTGTTTCAAGTTATTTATCATTTTTGTTTTCAATTATTTAATTATGTTTATTATTCTATTTAATTATTTATTTTAAATTATTTATTGCTTCCCTTTAAGTAAACTTTACGTATTTTACATGTTATACAAAACTTCAAATTATTATTCTTATCGTAGATTATTATCTATTGTTAAGTATTTTTTTTTATTTTTTTTTAAACAAAAAGTAAAATTAAGAAATACAAAAATCAAATACATATAAAAAATAAATGGAAATTAATATAAGAAAGTTTATAGGAGTGAAAAAAAAAGAAGGATGGCAAAATTTGGCACGATATGACCTCTACATACGTCACAGATGTTTAGATATCGCTCGCAGATAAGACAGATGTCGATTTTATTTTCAAATACGCGCTGGAGCAGCAGGTATTGCGGGAAATCGCACCTATTCAAGTTGCCTTGCAGTATGTGTATCATTTTTACCTTCTTGTGGATTCGTCAAGTGCTGTGTGGAATGCAGGCTCCGGTACCAGAAATATGGCATAAACCATCCTAAGCATGGTGCAAAGTGCAAAGGAAGCATTTTGGCTTCTCCGTGCAGTTCACGGCCTTGTGATTTTCTCCGTCACATTTGTAGCAGCACCTGATTTTGTCTGGTTCCGCGCACTGACGTCTTTGGTGTCCAAAACCAAGACATTTAAAGCAGCGTGTTACTTTTACAACTGTGCGTATACGGCAGTTAACCCAGCCGGTTTTTATACGGACTTTGTCAAGGGCCTTAATAGCGCTGGTCTCGTCTATGTCGCAGAAGGCTGCTTGATTGCCTCGTTGTGTGGGTTTTGTAGATTTACCCGTTTGATCTCCAGGATGTTAACGAATTCACGATTAAGTGCTTCGCGGACGTCTCCCTCAGTAAAGATGTCATCTAGGTCGAGGATCTCGATCGTTGTTATTGGTAATAGCGTCTTGACCGTACCGATATTAGCTGTGGCTGATTTCACCGCTTCGGTAAAAACACTGCTATATTTTGGTCTTTCGAGCCATTTCGAGGAGAACGCCTCTGTGCTTCGTCCGTTTTATCGACTTCATGTCTACGCCCGTCTCAACAGGGTTTACCTTGGTTTTGATTTCTTTTAGGAGATCGGCATATGTGCGGCCTTTAAACTGTGTTTTTTTTTTGGAATAACTTTTAAACGACTTTACCGATCAATTATCAAAAGTAATCATCTCTTCACAACATAAACCACGTCGATTGCTCTCAGTCTGATCAAAGTCGGTTGTTTCGTTCCTGAGTTATCGTTGCCGATAGAAAAGTAAAAAAAAGTGTTCTTTCTGAAGTACTTTGAAATTTCTAGTTTGATTAATTTGAACTTAAAAGTTTTTTATAAAGCATAAAAAACTGCGTCAAATGGGTGCCAACCGCGAGAAAATCGTTATTTTTTTATTCAAAAGTTATTGCGGTTCGAAAATTGAAAATAAAGTGTTTTATCAAGCTTCTATTAGATTTTTGAGCTTAGAGAGCTCAAAATGACTCGAAAATCATATTCTAGAGCTCGAAGGGCTCAGAAACGTAAGAATTGAAGTTTTGAAAGCTTAAGTATAGAATAAGCGGGAAGTCGCAGGGATGGCCTTTAGGGCCAAACGTTTTCCTAAATTTTTTAATACTTTTTTTGTAGAGCATTAAATTTTCAATAAAATTTCTGCTATTTATTACTTTATGAAATTTTCCCCATATCATTTCCGTGTGAGAAACTTAAGTTGCAACGCGAAAATCTTAAAGTTAAAATTAAGAGCTCAAAGTTTGCGGGAATTTTTTTTTTATTTATTCGGAACTATTTGGGCCCCTGGGAGCAAAAAAATTTGAACACCCTTTTTAGGACTACCCTAACATTTATATATATATATATATATATTCGTAATCTTAACGAGTAAAAAGTTATTGAGCTTTAAACACTCGCACAAAAGAAAATTTGAACGAAGATATAGTTTTAAAGCAACTTTTCTAAAAATTTTTTGATAACTGCATGTATTTATTTCAAAATTTATCAAACTAAACTGTTTTAAATACAATTAACATCACATGCCTTTTGGTGAAGTATTAACTGTGAACTATGAATAATTTCTCTCATTACACATAGCTTTTATGTTGAATTCTGCTTTTATCATAATAAATTGATTGAAATATTATAATGAGTAATTTTGCCTATGATTAATAATTTGCAGTATTTATTTATAATTAATTCACTTATTTATTCTGAATCTTTTATTATTTCGGTTTTAGTTTATTATTTTTGGTTTGACTACTGTTTCAAGTTATTTATCATTTTTGTTTTCAATTATTTAATTATGTTTATTATTCTATTTAATTATTTATTTTAAATTATTTATTGCTTCCCTTTAAGTAAACTTTACGTATTTTACATGTTATACAAAACTTCAAATTATTATTCTTATCGTAGATTATTATCTATTGTTAAGTATTTTTTTTTATTTTTTTTTAAACAAAAAGTTTATGGCTCCCTTTTTCTGGGTAAAAATATCTAAAATGAATTGTTAACGATTATCTATTCTTACGTGTCCAAATATAGTATTTACTTTAAATGTGTTTATAATGACGAATATTTCCCAGTCTGGGCTTAGGTACGAAGTATATCTATGCGTATATCTCGTCTTTCTAAAAATCCAGATGGTATTATTTAATACTAGATAAAATTTTTGTTCTATTTACTATGTGTCTATTAAAAATTCTTTTCATTAAAAATATAATATTTTTAATAGTACTATAATTTTTTTCCGGACATAACATTAGTTTATTTGGATTATAAGACTTAAGACATAATGATTAAAATGCAGCTAGATTAGTGTGAAAAACTAATTGTCGACAAAAAATTTAATTTACTATATATCTTCATATAGGCCCCAAGAGAATGCTAAAAATAAATAATCTAGTTTAATTTTTTTAAGCAGTAGTTAGAGTATTTACATAGTCTGGTAATCTCCTTCAGTGCATTTTACATGTGGTTCAAATAAACAAACCGATATATTAAATTGTCATTTGTTGTCACTGGTCCAGTTTGAATTACCGATATCAAACTGTATACCATTTAAAAAAAAAAAAAATATAAATTACATAATCAAATACGTTGAAACAGAAAATGTGATACAACATGGATTCTAAAATCATATCTAATTAAATTTTCTTTCATTGGGGGTATTTAAAGCTTAATAACCTTTTACTTGTTAGGATAACGGAAAAACTACCTCAATACTTTTTTGTAGATAATTAAATTTCCTACAAGAATAATTGACGAAAAATACAAAAAAAAATTTTTTTCGTAGTTTTACCGGATGAAAACGTGAATTAATTTTTTTTACGTGTTATTTAAATGGGAAAATAAAAATTTATTGAGCTTCATAAAGAATTAAAATATCGAGCTGCGCTTTGTAAAGAATTTCTTTTATACCTCAGAAAAGTTTTTGAGACAGCAGCACTTGAAAAAAAAAATAAAAATGTTTTTTTTGGACCACTTTAATATATATCTAGTATATATATATATATATATATATATATACGATATAAACGGCCTTGTCTCTTCTCTAACTCCCGCAATTCTGTACGGATCTCAATAAAACGTAACATACTTATTTTTAGGACGATTTCCGAGGTTAAATTCCAAGATGAGCCTAATCTGTCGATTAGTTTAGAAATCAGAGCAATTCAAAAATTTTCAAAAATTGAAAAAAATTTTCGCTTTTACCTTATTTCCGTGTAATAACAATAGAACGCGACATCCTATCGGATTTCTGTAAAGTGCACTTGAAAGCTTATTGAATAAGCTTCAATTTGTATACTTATTAATTTTTCCAAATTGAATAGTATAGGAATAATAGCAATTCAAAAATTTTCAAAAATCGCAAAAATTTTCACTTTTTCCGTATTTCTGTACAATTACAATTGAACGCAATATCTTATCAAAATTCTATAAAGAGCATCTGAAAGCTTATTAAATAAGCTTCAATTTGTGTACTTCATTATCAGTCTAGGCCGATAATTACCTACTTTCTCAGATAGATTTAATGAAATTTTTTTTTGATTTTAGATAATTCAAACCGCCGGAATGGAGATCACCGTCAAGCGCCTTTTTTTTAGAGATCGTTTTGAACATCTTCAGGAGCGGTGCACATTTATATTTTTACATGATTGACGCGATATTATATTCTTGAAAGTAGATTCTATTTAAATAATAATCACTTGTAATTGATAAATGAAAACTGTGTCTATAAAAAATTAAAAAAAAAAATATGTTGTTTTCTTAGCCTTGCAACTGCGTATAACCCCTTAACTAAGCACTAGACTTTATCTTTCTTCATGTAAACCAAAGATTTTTCCATTATGTTTAATTATCAATTCAAGTTTCTAAGTTTGTAATGAATTTCTGCGGTAGTAATCAGTCTCAAATATCCTAAATATTAAAAATATTTTTTTCTCCAAAATTTTTTTTCCTTCCTATAATTTTTGGAATAAGAATGTCTGAAATTATAGAAAAATTCATAAAATGTCATTTAATCTCATGAAATATTTCATTTTATTATAAGGCCATTTTCAGCCTAAAATTTTATAAAAATTGATTAAATTCTATAAAATTTTATGAGATCATTTTCCGTATGAAATTTCATGAAATTGCAGTACTGAAATTGCATGAAAAAAATTTTCCCGGTTTATCTTTACTATTATAATTACCTAATTTCCAATGTCATCTGCTTTCTATACTTACGTTCACTATTTATTATAATTACTTTTATATTCCACTTGTTTTTCCTCGACTATCGAATATCTTCACTTGACAACATACTAACAACGTCATTAGTTCTCAGCTTCACATACAATAACGGATCTATAAATACTAGGGTGGGCCAAAAAAAACTTTTAATTTTTTTTTTCTTAGCTACTACGAAAATATCGTTCAAGATGACGAAAAAAAAATTCTGGTAAAGTTTCAGCCCTTAATATTAATATTAAGAGGTGACTCGTGTGATTTTTGATTTCCCATTTAAATAACATAGTTGCACTCGTTTTTATTCATAATGAAATCTACTTCCATTTCGACTGCCGGATGGCACTTTTTCTTTTTAAATTTTATTTATTAACTAGACTAAATACACAACGAGCTAACATTGTTTATGTTCTACTTTCTTCGGATAAGCTAGCTGTTCAAGGTCTAGGCAATCCTCATATTGAACGGTGTGCACATTCTATGATCTCTTGAACATTCCCTGTAGATGGCATTCTTATTAAATTGAGCGGGTTATAAACAACAATAATCCTAAGATGATACGTAAATTAATTATGCGTTTTGATGCATTGTGCCATTTACTAACAAAAATATCATAATAACAATAACAACGATAACAAAATAATAATATTCATAATGACAATAGTAAAAATAATAATAAACATAATACTGAAAAAATAATAACGACAATACTAAAAATAATAACAAATATAATACTGAAAATAATTATGTCGGTAATAATAAATTGATGCTAATGTTATGTCCGAATTAATTATAATTAAATAATTAATGGTAGAGTGGGGCCTTGAGGAGGCTCGGACAAACGTTGATATAGATTTTCTCTTGTAACAGAGGTACAAGAGTTTTATTTTTATGTGGGTTTACGAAAAGCTCCTTGGTAACCAAGGGTCCTCGGTGACGAATTCAGAGGGAAATCGATACCAAATGTTGAACTTACGATCGTCCTTTAATGTTTAATGTTGATTTGGATCAAATCGGGCTGTTGGCAGGTCCTGGATTGGCTTCTCTTCGTACTTTCGTGGTTGAGTTAGATGTTAGGAAAGAGACTCAAGAGCTTAGCTTAGAAATGATGTACTTCAAGATGTTCAGATTTTAATGTTTATTTGATTATTGGCCCTATGGGCAAAATGCACTCAATTCACAGTGTTTCACTTATAATCTATTCACTTATTTCTATATTTTAACAGAGGTTGGTTAATTATTGAGTTCGAGACCGGAGTAACGACTCCGGCAGACACTTAGATCCGCCGTTAATTAGATAAATGAAACGAAAGATTATAATTTGGATAATAGATATCACTACGGACAACGGGACCCTCGATACCGCTCGAAGAGTACACTGACGTGGTTCGCAGAAGATATAATTTAAGAATCAAATAAGACGATAATGAATTTTAGGATCTGTGTAAGCGACCTAGTGCTTTACACTGCCTTGTACGTAACGCGGTACAAGGACACACACGGGTTCTACGAGGATACCTTCCCTCGTATTCTTTAATAAAAGACTGAACAAGTGACCTGTGGTGTTTCGAGTTTTTATACACCCGGGTCGCGGTTTTTGGAAGGAATTTAAGGTTTGTTATTGGTCTAAATTTTGCAGATTTGGCATTGTGTGGACACAGTGTGCTCAAGGCGTGATCGAGGTGTTGTCCGTGTGATTGTCCTTCAAAGTGCAAGCGGTGCACTTTTCGTCGTGAGGCAGAGACCCTGAGTGTTATATGAGGCGACGCCGGATATAACATAAGAATGAGTGGAAAATTGAATCAAGGAAAATTTTGTTATTTGAAATTTAATTTGGGATTAGAAAATTTGTTAATCAGATTTAATTTGAGAATGGAAATAAATAACAATTGAGTAAATAATTTCATAAAAATTTAATTTAATAAAGTATGGAAATATTAATTAGTGTGGTTGAATTGTAATAATTATATTGTGGGTGCGTGTGGAAAACTGTGGAAAATATGGAAAAATGAAACTATGGAAAATTATGGAAAATTTGGAAAATGAAGGAAATAATTACAATTAGAAACCGCGGTATGGTCGCTCCATAAGAGGGTATCGTCGGGAATAGGTTCTAGGATTAAGTGTTAATTAATTGTAAGGGGATTCTTATTATTGTAAACGGGGTTGGTTAAATAAAATTTCCTGAAAAATAAATTTCTTTGATGATTTTTGTTTCCTTCCTAGCAATCTCTCACGACCCTGCAGAATTTACTCCATGCTCTGGTCCCGTTTCTGGATACTGTGTCTAAAAATCCGGTGGCGCACTAAATAAATTAAGGGATGACCAAAGAGAACGAGTAGACTTGTCGAAAGAGTTACATCCCGTTTCAACAGATGTCAAACAGCTTTCAGTTCTAGTGTTGGAATTACCTGCCACAATTTTGTTATCGTTAACAATATCATTTTCGGTAATAACACCATTGTTATCTTCGGCATCGTAGTTACTTGCATTCGTATCACTGTCACGGATTAAAGCGTGTGATGAAAATTGTACAGAACTCATTGTTTTTTCTGCAAGGTGCACATAAGTAATCAAAACGGTTCAAATTCCATAAATGTTGAAGTCTTTTAGAAGCAAACCTTAATCTCTTTTTTGCAATAAGATTTTTCGAGTTTAATGGATTCCAGCATTTAAAAAGTCCTAATTTAGATGCCACATTCAAATATTTTTTATTCCCTAGCGCTTTCACCGCCAGGGTTATAATATGGCCAATTCACGGTCAAACATCAGTCAATCATTAGTCTATATGAAGTAATTTGACGGTCTTTATCAGGTGACATTGTGAATAATTTTGACTGTTGATTTATCGACTGAAGATCCGAGAAATACCTTTTCTGCGGGTAAACTCACGGTGGTTTTACCGACATTTGACCGTTAATTCACCCGCATAGAACTAGCAAAAAACTACCATAAAACTAGCTCATTACCGTCTCATTATAGGAACCTGATGTAACAAAATAGGTGCATTCACCCACAATAATCAGTATTAAGCTCGTAAAATGTTCGCATATATGATAATATTGAAAATTTTTTTTTTCACCCACAATAATCAGTATTAAGCTCGTAAAATGTTCGCATATATGATAATATTGAAAAAAAAAAAAAAAAAAAAAATCAGTGTAAAATCACATCGCCCAGACCGGGAATCGAACTTGGATCATCTGATCAAAAGTTAAGAGATCTTCCTGTAATGCTATCCCAGACGTAAATTAAAAATGTCTTTGAATCACCATCTATTTTACGGATACTTAATGTTGTTTTAATAATTATTTCTATTTCATGAATTCTAAATAATAACTCATTCTCTGAATTTGACACCCAATATAAATACATTAAATTTCATTGAATATAAAGAAATCTTCCTTCAACTTTATGAGTCTATGTTAAATTTAAGATTTCATGAAAAAAAAAAAAAATCTTGAAATTTTACAAAAATTTGTAAAAAGTGTTTTTTTGGATAATATCAAACATTTTAGTAACTGAATCTTTTTTCAAATGATTTTTTATCAACTATTTATTTGTATGTTATTTGCCTCATATATTATTTTATGGAATTTTTTTATAATTACAAATCAAACTTATATTCACTCAGCAATTTATAAAATTTCTACTTTACCGTCACTATCTTCTTTACCGCCATTTGACCTTAAATTTACCCGCAGACTACCGTGGATTCACCAGCGAAATACTCTTTATTCACCGAATTTTTACCAGTCATTCACTGTTGTATTTATGTCTGAAGACTATCAAAGGATCGGGAAGTCATGGCTATTGAATAGAAAAAAAATGGAGAAAATCTTGTACAATGTTTACTTTATTAACCATGTAATCACCGTTAGAATACTTCACAACTTGGCTTATTTTTCACCGTCGAACGACGGTTGTTCGACCATCAATAGATTTTCTTTCATCGGTAAAGTGAATTGACGGTGAATTCACCGTCGCTTGACCGTAGTTTGACCGTCACCACGAATCCGCTAGGGTTTAATCCAAATAATCACACACAACCAACGATGAATCGAGGTTCAAGTACTAGATGAAGTGACCGAGGTTATGATACGAATAAACAAACCATTTGTATCGGCAAAAAGAAACTGTTAAAAAAAAAACCAAAAAAAAATTGGGAAAATTGCAATAACAAATATGAAAAAAATATCTATAAAACATGAATACATTCTTTTCTTGCATTTTTTCACGTAAAAAAAAATAAGTAGAGAATCTAAAAACGTAAAAAATTGTTATATCTATACAAATGGCGTATAACTAGAATAAAGAGAACACGGAGAAAAAAACATAGGGATTTTTCCTATTCTTGCATAAGAAAAATTGCTATGTTGACTTAAAAATTCTTCCAATGTTAACATAGGAATTTTTCCAATGTTAACATAGGAATTTTTCAAATGGTAACATGGGAATTTTTTCTTTATTAACATGATAGAAATATCCATGTGACATAAGAAAAATTTATTTATCACTAAAATTTATGTAACTTAATTTAATAATTACAAATTTACATAATACTTTTCTCATTCAAGCAATATCAGATAATTTAAAAGTAAAACTGTGATATACAGTCGGTTTGTGATGAAAAATTTCGAGGAAATTTTTTTTCAAATTTTGCTTTACATTTTAAAAAAATTACAAATCTAACAGATTATAGACGGTATGGCTTTATGTATATGGGGCATTCCACGCAAAATCGACCACTTTTGATCTTGACCCCTTTACCCAACCAAAAAAAAAGCTATGAATTTTTCAACAAAACCGCTTTTTTTATTTTTAAATTGCTATAACTTTTTCAAAAATTGACTTATCGGGAAGTTTTTATTTTCTTCAGAATTTATTTTATTAAATGTTCATTTTGACTGAAAATGGAAAAAAATTATTCAAACCTATCTTTATCGTTATTTTTTAGATTTTCCGAAAAAACTCCCAATTTGTCGATGATAACCATTTTTAATTTTTTTTTTCTTTCATATGAAACTTAGACATTTTCTAATATACATGATTATGATGTTTCAAATGCAATAATTCTCAAACTAATAAAGACATTTAGCTTAGCTAAGCAAGAAAATGTTCTTTAACTTAATCTTATTTGCGAAGATGGCACTTAATCAGATAATAACGATGAAGATAGAATTGAATAATTTTTCTTTGTTTTTTCCCAAAATGAACATTTAATAAAAAAAATTTAAAAAAAAAACGTCCCGATAAATCAATTTTTGAAAAAGTTACGGCAATTTAAAAATAAAAAACCGGTTTCATTAAAAAATTCATAACTTTTTTTTGTTGGATAAAAAAATTTGAAAAAATTATGAGAGACATTTTTGATAAGGTAGAAAAGGAGGAAAGATTTTCAGCCGAATCAAAAGGAGTCAGGGTCAAAAGTGGTTGATTTGGCGTGGAATGCTCCATATACATTAAGCCACACCGTCCATAATCTGCTGGATTTTTAATTTCTTTGAAATGTAAAGCAAAATTTGAAAAAAATTTCCTCGAATTTTTCCATCACAAACCGACTGCATATCACTGTTTTACTTTTAAATTATCTGACATTGCTTAAATGAGAATAATGTTATGTAAATTTGTAATTATTAAAATAAGTTACATAAAATTTAGTGATAAATGAATTATTCCTATGTCACATGGATATTTCTATCATATTAATAAAGGAAAATTTCTCATGCTAAAATTGGAAAAATTCCTATGATAACAATGGAAAAATTCCTATGTTAACATTGGAAAAATTCCTATTTGACATAGGAATTTTTTCTAAGCAAAAATAGGAAAAATCCCTATGTTTTTTTCTCCGTGAACGATTTTCTCGAATTTCTGAAAATCTTGGAGACTACAATGAAGAACAGGGAGAACGATTCCATCAAGATATAAGTGAAATGGAGACTAGGTATCAAGGAAATTGGAATATTAATATGATGGCAGATTTTTGCTCGACCTTAAAAGGCATACACCAAGAGATATTAACAAAAGGCAAAAAAATCCACTGCGTAGATCGTCTGAGAATAGGAGAGTTCGATACCAACGGAGAACAGTTTGAAATTCGAGAAACTCGTTCTCTTTATTCTAGTTACACGACATTTTGATAGATAATACAATTTTAGATGTTTCCAGATTCGTTACTTGTTTATTTGTTTACGTGAAAAAATACAAGGAAAGTATGTAATCATGTTTTATAGATTTATTTTTTCATATTTGTAACTGCAATTTTCCCGATTTTTTTGGTTTTTCAAGATTGTTTTAAATTTTTCATGATTTACTGCAATTTTTTTGAGTTTTTCGTTTTTGTTGAAGCTTGGACAGCTTACCAAGTTAATTGACATTCAGATTTCGATTCAGTTAATTGTAATCTATAAAAATTATACTTGATCCGGGCCCAAAGAAATTTTTTCATTGCTGTTGCTGTAGTTATTTGCAATTTTTTGCATTTCGTTCAAAACTGGAGGGTAACCGGGTCAAACAGATTTAAAATTCAGATTCAGCGGGTCGAAATACATGTCGGTAGGTAGGTCCGGTCCTAAGTACATACAACTTTTTTTTTATGTGCTGGTGTTATTAATTAATAACATGTGAAAATAAACAATGCAAGACATTGAATACTACATATAGAACTGAATCACCTATATATTCTGTTATGTTACTTTTGCTATCATATTGTATAGCACTTTACGGTGAAATAATTATTCTATTTGTTGATGGTTTCAAGAAAGTTACGGCTCTAGAATCAAGAAAACTTAATCGTCTACTTATTTATCTATTATTTAAACTTAACACAACAACGAATCGAATCTAACAAGGTTATTTACTGAAATTATTGGTGAAAACATTGTTATAAATCATATTACCTATTGAAATATAACCGTCTTTAGAAATAGTGTAGTTGTATTTCTCATGCATACTTGGCAGCTCTGGTAAAACTTCTACTGTTGTGTTGTGAAATCTATCCAAAGGATGTTCTGCATTTCCACTTCTAAATAGATATCTGTAAATTAAAAAAAATTTTTTTATTCAATGTTTCATATTGAGAAGAATTAAATTGTAATTAAGTGATCCATTACTATTTAAGTTTTGCTTAGTCCAGGGTTCTTATTACATAAAAAAAAAAAAAAATTTTGGAAAATCCAAAAGTGCACGACTCATAATGCTCATTTAATTATGAAATATAATAAGAAAATATAATTTTAAAAATAACTAGCAAAGTGATGCACAGGCGCCCCTGGTGGAATAAAATGTACATAATATCTATAGATATAGATATATCACCATCCATGTTAATTTTACGTGGATATATATAGATATACAGTCTTGTAGTTTTCGTTTTTTATTAATTGCAACTAAACGACACTGAATTAATTAATCATCCGCATTCAGTGACCTACAATCGTCGATTAGAATTTAAAAAAAAAAAATTTAAGTCAAATAGTGGATTTTTTCACAAGTTACAGTGTTTCCGGGGTTTCATATATGACGGACAGGAAAATTTTTTGACCTATTTTGGTGTTTTTTTCAAATTCTATTACAGTAAATCAATTTTTAAAAAGTATGGAATTAATCTCCATTAAATTATCTCGACAATAGTATGCAAAATATCTTGATTCCGTGAACTAACAAGGCTATAATAATAAAAATAGCCGCCAAAATAAGGCAAAAAAAACTTTTCGATCGTAAAGCACTCTCTGATGCTTCGCATCATGAGTCGTGCAAAAGAATTGTGTCCTTCAAAATGAAAAATTCTTATTTTTTAAAAAATAAAATTAGAGTCATAGGTTCTACTGTTCATTCAGAAGTACGTATGACAGGTGTCTATTTATTAAACCAAGTTGAAACGAAAAATTTTATGAAATATTATTATTTTACCTGATCAAAATTTCGGAAGATACAGAAGGTTACTAATTCTCATAATTATAAAGATGAGAATTTAAAGAGACATTTAAATTAATAAATATTACAAAAAAAGATATGCAAATGGTTCTTTAATCTTTTCAAGTTAAGTCAGACAATAACATCTAAGGCATGTAAGGGGCCATCTATAAATTACGTCACACGAATTTCAGGACTTTTTAACCTCTCCCCCTGTCCTTGTCACAGGTTGTCACATTTTCAGAATCCCCTCCCTCTTGATGTAATGTTACAAATTTTTCAACCTCATGCATGTACTTAAAAATAATGAAAACGAAACAGTTATTTTCATTTTTTTCTTATTCTTATGAAATCATCTTTTATAAGATCAACAATTACTTAAATATCTTAAATAGCAGTAAAAAGGCACGACTAGTTAAGAACAATAAACGACTTATTATGTTAATTAAAAATTCTAAACTTAATTATCATGTGTCCATGGACTTTGGATCGTCTCCTTGAGAATTTTAGTATCTCACTTGCATTACAACATCGCTTTACACAGAAAGAAGAATTTGACTGGAGAACAAAATTTTTAGCTCAAGAAAATTTTCGGGTGCCTGAAGAAAGACCGAATTTGTGTTGGCCGAAGTGAAAATTTTTCTTGAAGTTCCATTCTTGGTGAAAGTATCATTTTCTTAATTCAAATTATCATAAATACTTGATACAATAAATTTTTACGTTTGATCAAAATTTTTAGATACTTTAGGCAAGCACCCGAGTCGAAATTGCTTTGACGTTGATAATAATTACATCAATCGATGATAATTTCAGCCCTATCTTAATCCACAGATTCGGTAGAATCTGCCCTGACAGCCACCTTACCTATAACTTACTGTCAATCTACGTCCGCAATTTGAAGCAAACTTGACGGAAAGAGTTGGCAAAGCAAGCAATTACCTATTAGTTACCTATAACTTACTCTGCAAATAGACGTCAAAACTTGCTGTACAAGTATTTCTGTCAAATTGTAGTAAAGTTGAAAGGAAATTTAACTACAAGTTTGATTGTTAACTTGTATTCAAGTTTCGGCCGTAGATTTCCGTCAATTTGCTTACAATTTCTGTCGAGTAAAAAATTACCGCTAACTTGATGTCAAGTTAACCGTAACTGCTAAAAGTCAACTACTTACTGAGAAAGCGCTGGCTATCAGAGTGGCGGCAAGTTCCGTTCAATTAAACGGAGCGCCAGACTACCGACTGTTTTACTGTAAGCAGAATGATATTTCGAGGTTGCAAAATTTTATTTAATTATATGGTACTCCTTTTTCCAAAATGATACATTATAAAAGTAAGTCATTCTCTATTATACTGATATTAATTAATTATAATCAATTATAACATTTAATTTACTTAAAATTATTAAATTTTATCAGCACAAACTATAGTAAGCCTAGAAATTTCGATCCTGACTTTTTTTTCATGGAGAAAAGTCACCGCCACAGACTAGATAAAATAAAAATGTGTAGTAATCTTCCTATAGATACGCAACTACAATAAAAGAAGTTAATTAATAGCTTGCATCTACAGCCACCAGAGTGCGCTGGAATTATTTCTACATAAACTGTAGATTCAACGGGATAGCTCACTGAAGTTAGAACCCCAAAATTATTCTTTTTCAATTTTTGATTTTTTTTTTATCACGTCTTTAGCTCTTCGTTTGTTCTTTATTGTTCACTATCAACATTTGTTCGTTCTCGATTTATTTATTTCGAAAAGAATTTATTAATAATCTACCTTTAAGTTAGCCCCCCTATCGCATTTTTTAATATTTTGGTAGCAATTTGAGTCATTAAACCTCTATTTTCGATTGTTTATGTATATTTAAGATTTGTTCCTACTTCACATTGTTTATTTGTTGTTTAATTAATATTTTAAATTAGCTGAATGTATGTATTTTAAATATTCGCACTGCGCATGCGTCAACTCTACGTATACAGACTTTTAGCGCGGTCTTTTAAAAGTTATAGTGACAAGCACATTTCATGTATAAAAAATTAAAAAATCTACAAGAGTAATTTTTTAGGAATCACTTTTTAATTAATTCAAATAATTAAAAAAAATTGTTAGACGTCAGCCAATATCAATATCATTAAGTAAATAAACAAATAACTAATAAATATTCATTTCATTTTAAATTTTTAAAAAAAATATCGAAACAGTTGTTAATCATTGCATGTATATTTTTTTTATATTCATCAATTCTATTTTTATGAATACTACGAACTATTATTAAAATAAAAAAGAAATCCATAACCAAAAAAGTTAATACTTTATTAAAATAAAACTTATTATAAAATTATTAAAAACTACACGTTGCCCTCTTGTCCTGTGACCTCTATAATTAAAATGACAAAAATAATACACTTACTCTAATCACTGTGCTGGTCACTATAATTTTCAAAAGACCGCGCTGAAAGTCTAAACGTAAAGTTGACGCATGTACAGTGCAAATCTTTAGAATAGAAATATTCAGCTAACTCAAAATGTTAATTAAACAAAAAATAAACAATTTAAAGTTGGAACAAAGGTTATTTATACATGAACAATTATAAACAGAGGTTTATTGACCGTCATTGCAAATAAAATATTAAAAATTGCGATAGGGGTGCTAGATAAAGGCACATTTTTAATAAATTTTTTTTTAAATAAATAAATCGAGAACAAACAAATGTTTATAGTGAATAATAAAAAGCAAACGACGAACTAACGATGTAATGAAAAAAAAGTTTAAAAATTAAAAAAAAAACTCTGGGGTGCTAACCTTAGTGAGCTGGGGTATACAATTTCTAGAGTACCGCCATCTTAAATTAATGCAGCTTCAACACTTAACACCGTTTAGCTCGTAAGAATCAGCGTCGAGCGTCAGCATGATATTGCACCTTAAAAGTGAAGTAACATTTTATAGAGACTTTCACATAATTCAATTAACTAAATAAAGATTCTTAGCTGTAAGTATTTTGTTATTTGTTGAGATTTCAATTTGAGTCAAACATTATCAAATTCTAATGGCTAACTTTTAAATGACAAAAAAAATTAAAATATCTTCTACGATTTCACGAAATATGAACATTTATTGATATTTTAAGTTCATTTATTTAAATTTAAATGTCTCTGAAAAGTAAATC
>JZSA01001516.1:0-21886 GCA_000956155.1 Cotesia vestalis
CCAAATTTTAATGTTTCCATTTTCCGGAAAATTCTTGACCGGTACGAATCATTGAAAAACATTGTATAATATAGGTATAGTTAAGAGTACTGAAAAATAGTACTCACTACGGAGCGCTGTAAAACCTCAGCTATTGCCTTAATGAAAAAATGTTACGTACAAAAGTTGTTCCTCAAAAAACGATCTATAAAAATGGTCTGATTTTATTTTTTCGAAAAATGATAAAAAAAAAGTTATTTCGAAAAATAGAAATTTTTTTGTCGAATTTTTGAATATTTTCACTTATAACTTTTTTATTTATAGTTCTACGACAAAAAGTTACTGAGCCAAAGTTGTAGAGAATTTAATTTGAAACAAAAAATATAAACAAATTTTTTTAATCAAATAAATAGTTTAAAAGATATATCGTAAAAACCATTTCAACCACTATTTTCAAGATGGCGGCCGTGGGACAAGGGTGGCGACCCCACAAACTTGGTTTTAGCTTTACATTGACCCCCCCTACACATCAAAAAAATAAAATTGCGTCCTCTAAAAAATGCAACCCCAAATGTAACTTTTCAATGGACTATTAGTCGATACAGCAATCGGTGAGGCAGGTTGATCGACTCGGTCGGTATTCAAGGATTCGATATTATCGGGATAGGACCATATCCCCCTAGATCATCGACTAATGTAATTTTGAAAAAGAAAAATCAAAAAACGAAAAAAAAAAAAAATATTAAAAAAAAAGAATTAATTTTATCATTGAAAAAAAAAATTTATAAAACACATATACTCGCTCCGCTCTCGCGCAACACTGTTTTCTGGCTCATAATAGAAAAAAATTATTCGACATAACCTCTATATTTCTACGATTTGCCATAGAAACGATTGTAGTCATTTGTTTTTTTTTAATAACCTAAAAAAATGGTGATAACAAAATGCAAAAGTTACATGATTGTCAATCGTTTTCTATCAGTTGTTTTATTAAGGAATGGTTGCTACAAAAATAACAGCTGAAGTCATTTGTTTTTTTTAATGTAACCTAAATATTTGATTGATTGAAAGTTTAAAACAAGCTAACAAAAAATTAAAGTTGTTAAAGTAAAGAAAGTATTGAAAGTTTATGTTTGTGTGCTAATCATGTGCTTGGATATAATAATTGATTACATGAGATTAAATCTCAAACTATGAGTAAGTTATCTTTTTTAAAACTGACATAGATCAAAATTTTATTGAACTTCTCGAACTTCATGTTGCCTAATTTTTTAAATACTTAAATAGCGCTCTCCATGCGGATTTTTTCCACTTATAACAAACCGTGATCCGTTTTTAAAAATTCTATAATTCATTCGCCCGGCTAAGCGGGCGGGTACGGAAGCCTGGTTGGCTCATCGATGACTTATAAGAACGTGGCGCTACACTCGCTTATTTTTTACATGTATACTACCCATAAGTATAAAAGTAACTAGTAAAAAAGTCACAAGTGCACTTCCAACTAGTGCACTTGTTACTTGTGGATCCAAAATAGGGACAAAATGGCGTCATTTCTCAGTCATTACGTACATGTGTGCAGATGCAAAACAAAAACATCAACAATTAAAGTATAATTAAAAAATTAAAGTGTAATAAATAAATTGGCACCTAATTAATAAATAAAAAAAAACTTTAAAATGAATTATATAAGAATTTCTGATGGAAAGGTTACAGTTAGGTTACCTGTGAAAAATAATAAAATATCTTTACAAACTATTAAAGCTTATTTTCCTGGTGTAAGTAGCCTAACTTACATCGAAAATTCTGAAAAATGTGGCGTTGAGTTATGCAACGAAGAATTTGAATTAGTTGAAGGTGTAACAGAATATGAAATCCATTGTGGACAGTACTTGAAAGGTAAGTTGGATGGAAATTTTCATAGTAGATGAGATGAAATATTTATACCGTGATGAAAAAGAAATTAAAACGCAGTATTTAACAATATAGTTTTGTTGCCTATCTATTATTATTATCAACTTTTTTTTTTTAGAGAGTAATCACAATAGTGCTAAGAGAAGAAGAATACAGGAAATAATGAAGGTTATCCAAGGAAATGCTGATGAAAATTCATCACTCAAAAATTCACCAAAACTTGATGTAAGTAACATTCAAAAATGACCTACAGGAATCTAATCCTATATTACTTTAAACGCTCATCTAATTTATGTAATAATAATTTCAACAATATTTCTTTTTGCCTCATTCAATTAAATTTTATTTACAGATTAAACCACAAAAATCAAGAAAGTTTCTATATATAGGATGGAAGCACAAAAGTGATTCATCTAAAAGGGATCATCAACAAGTGAAAGAACCTTTTGGTGGTGTGAAAAAAGTTGAACTTGATAAAAATTCAGATTATTCGTACGAACAAATCCTGCAACTCTCATTAACAGCTATGCGAAATTCGATGAATGCAAGCACTTTCGACAATTCAATAATTGAATTAGCTAGCAATGAAGAGGACATCATTCATCAATTTACTAACGCAAATGGTAAAAAATGTAATTTTTGGGAATTCTCTCCTAAAATAAAAACAAAGAATTCACAATTACGTCTTTATTTACACACTACACCGCTGGAGGTAACTATTAAAAGCAAGATTGGTAACGAAGTTCCCAAGAAACGTTCTGTAGATCAAAGTTCTTCTGTTCAGTCAACTTCATCTGGAAGTTAAAATAATTTAGTACTATCCAACAAACATAAGCATTCAGTTATGGTAATTTCATCTGCAAATAAAAATAATTTCGTACTATCAAGCAAACACAGCTCAGGTTCACGTCTGATTCTGAAAACTAAAGAGAAACCAAACACTCCAATAAACGCAAGAAAATCTAGTTCACAAAATGAAGATGGAAGTAGTAAGCAGTCGACATCATTTACCAATAATGAAAAGGACCCAACTGTCACTTTATCAGCACCATTTATCGATATAGATGAGCTAGAATTTACTGATAATGTATTAGGTAAAGGATCTTTTGGTAGCGTGATATTATCAAAATGGAAACGGAATGGATCTGAGGTAGCAGTTAAAAAAATATCGGCATCTGAAAATCACAAATACTCAGTTAGAGAATTAAATGCGTTGGATAGAATTCGCCATCCTAATATTGTGTCACTTATGGCTGTATGTCAAACTGATGATTATCTTTATATTGTTATGGAGTATTTTCAAGGCTGTAATTTGAGAAATTTTATCATGAATCGTAGTGTTAAAATTGCATATGAAGATAAGAAGAACAGAAACTATTACATAAGCTTACAAATAAGTAGAGGAATTTCCTATCTTCATGAATTTAATCCTACAATAATTCACAAAGATATTAAGCCAGATAATATTTTAATTAAGAAGCATTTAGCTATTAAAATATGTGATTTAGGTTTAAGCAAAATGTGTGATCTATCGTCCTCATCACCTCTCAACACTACAGTTGGGAATCATTTCCAGGGTACGCCATTGTATATGGCTCCAGAAATTTTGTTAGATAATTGTCCTGCAAGCACACATTCAGATATTTGGTCTATGGCCTGTTGTTTTTTAGAACTTTTTTCTGAGAAAAGTGTTTGGGATGTAAAACCAACTTTTTCAGTACCTAATTTACGTCAATTGGTGAGAGTACAAAAGAAACCAACTTTGAATGACATACCACTGGTTTTACAAAGTAGATTGAGTGATTGTTTCGAACATGAACCAAATAAGCGGCCAAAAGCATTATTTTTAATAAACTTTTTTGATTCTCATTGGGACAAAAAGCAATATTAATAATAATTTCTTATTTAATGATGATGAGACTGGTTTTATTAGTTATAATGAGGAGAAATATTCAATATTGTGAAGAAAAGTTTATTTATTCATGGTTACAAAGTTTCTATAATTTTGCAAAATAGTTTATTCCTAGAAAATTATCTTATATTTAATATTTTTTAAAAATATATAATATTATTTAATATTTACACATATATATATTATTTAATATATAAAATAGTATTTGATATTTATATGTATATTATTTAATATATATTTAATAATATATTTTTTCACATCATTATAAATGATATTTGAATAACAAATAAAAGAAAAATCTTAAAGCAAACGAATAGATTGTTTTTTTATAGAAAATTTTGTCTACTTTTATGTAGCTTTTTAATTTGCTTCGCAGTTTAATTTTTCAATGTTAAAAAAAACCTTTAATATATACATTAAACAAAATTATTTCTCACAAGTATAATGTGAAAAAAAAATAATTCACCACCACAAAGATTTTTTATAAGATTTAAGATTAATCAAATTTTATCTTTTATATGCAGCACACTCATTTAATAATCTTTTATATAAGTTTAGTGCATCGGTCGAGTTTGTTGGAATCGTAAAATCTGGTATTAGTAGTTCTGCTAATTCTTTCATTAGAAGATCAAATACTTGAGGCTTATTTGCAAACTTTTCCATTAGATTGTCAATAGTATCTACATTTACCATTTTTTTAAAATCCTTGCAGCGATACTGATGAGGTAAATGAAATAGTACGTTTGGCTGCCCACCAAGATGATTACGCACTGGTTGTCGCCTTATGCGATGTTGGTTCCATAGTTTCATGTTCATTTCCAAATCGTATTTTATCAGTGGACCAAAACAAAGTTGTAAACATTTCACATGTAAAGCACTTCCATCAAATAAATTCTGTTCTTGCAGACATTTAAACATTTGTATATAAAAGTCCACCGTATGTTGTCGCATTCGCCCCCAATACGATTCTATACGCTGATTTTTGACACTCTTGCCTTGGATAAAACTCTTTTTTCCAGATAGGTTATCTGTATGTATTCCTCGTAATGATATCTGCAGCTCTCCAATGAGCACATTCTCCGAACCTTTGTCACATCGTATAATTGTTGGTAAGAATTGTAGATTTTTGATGGTTTTCAAATAGTAATACGCTGTGACAGTTGGATTATTGTTTGTTGTAGCTACTTCCAACCACAGAACTCGCCGAGAAAAGCCATCTATGCAACCATGAATCGCAAACCCAAATTGCTTCAACTTATCATAACCGTCTAAATGCCATAAAAAGTTTGGTCCTGGAGTAAGATACTGTCGTCTACGAAGTTTATTTCCATAACGATTTGCCATACCTTCTGGATCTGTGATCTTCAATACTTTGTAAACAGTATCTCGTTTTACTTGGAGTTTGTATTGGAGTTTTAATTTTTTCCATAGACTTCTGTATCCTAAATTATAACCACATGAATGAAGTTCTTCTACAACAGCAGCAATGATATCTGACATATTAGATTCAGGCTCATTTTTTCTTTGTAATCCCAACCTTGATAAAATTCTTTTAATTGTACTAATGGACATTGTTATTTGATGGTTTTTTATCAGCGTTTCACGAATGTCACAAATTTTATAATTTTCCATAAAATATTTTTTTATATAATTTTCAGCCATGATTGAATAAAAATTATGCTTCACAACACATTATTAATAGACACAAATAGTAATTTGTTCTAATCACTTCACGACAATCCTTAAATAAGACACTACCGAAATTTTGTCTGGAGTTAACAATATATATATATATATATATATATATATATTTATTAACACTGATGCATCAATCCGGATTTAATAATTGTATGATAGTTATAATTTGTTTTATGTAATTAGTTGAAAATTTTCCTTTACTCTAATTAAAAAAATATTATTTATACTTTAATTGTTGATGTTTTTGTTTTGCATCTGCACACATGTACGTAATGGCTGAGAAATGACGCCATTTTGTCCCTATTTCGGATCCACAAGTAACAAGTGCACTAGTTGGAAGTGCACTTGTGACTTTTTTACTAGTTACTTTTATACTTATGGGTAGTATACATGTAAAAAATAAGCGAGTGTAGCGCCACGTTCTTATAAGTCATCGATGAGCCAACCAGGCTTCCGTAGGCGGGAACGCCTAGTATATCTATATGAATATAAATGAAATACAGTGCAACCTTAATATAACATACCTCAATGTAACGACTTCCTCGATTTAACAAATTCTTCGTAATCCCCTTGAATTGTCCATAAGAGTCAATATAAAATATACCTTTACATTGCGAACATTCTTTGCGTACAACCTCTTTATAACGAATTTTCAACTATCAGGAAAAAGTATTCATATCTCTAATTAACGAATTTTGCCAACTCAAAACCTTCATATAAAGTTTCCACCAATAATATAACTCTTAATCTTATAATGTGATTCATGTCTCGACATGTTTCGACACGCTTTTGTTTGTACAGTAATCATTGTTGTTTTGATGGAGAGTAATGTAAACACCTCTGCTCGTCACTATTGTTAAAGATTTAAGTTAAAATGGCTCAGAAACGTAAAAGGTGTTCCTTATCGGTCGCAGAAAAGCGAAACATCATTAATTATGTTGACCAAAATCCCATGACGAAAAAATTAGACACAGCTAATAAGTTCGGGATTCCCGCAAGTACATTGGCTACAATTTTAAAATTTAAAGATAAGTTTTCAGAAGAAAGTTTGAATGTAAACAGTAAAAGATTAAAATCATGCGAGTTCAAAGACATAGAGGAATGTGTGTTAAAGTGGTTAAAACAGTGCCGAGACAAAAAAATCCCAATCGGAGGCCCTATTCTTCAGGAAAAGGCTCAGCGGTTTGCAGTAGAATTGAGACATGAAGGGTTCCGTGCTAGCAACGTGGCTTCAAAATTTCAAAAAACGAAACGAGGTTGTTTTTCGAAAAATATGCGGTGAAAGTGGTAGTGTTAATGAACAAGTATGTGATGATTGGAAAGACAAACTGGCAGAGTTGACCACCGGATACGATCCCGAAGACATCTTTAACGCCGATGAAACTGGACTATTCTATAAATGTTTATCTGACAAAACCTTATCATTCAAAAGCGATAAATGTAATGGTGGGAAAAACAGTAAACTTCGCTTAACAGTACTGCTGGGAACAAATTGTACTGGGACTTACAAACTAAAGCCACTCATCATCGGAAAATATCAAAAACAAAAAATCGGAAAATATCAAATATCAAAAATGTAAGAAAAAAAATTTATTATCTACCTAATTGTTTTTAAATACATAGCAAATACATATAGTAATTTGATAAAAATGTGTTATCATTTATTAGTGGAAGTTGTTCGCTATAACAAGATAAGTACGTAATATTGAGGTGAATAAAACTATTCTTTTACCTCTTTATAACGAATTTTAGACCAATCTAACCTCAACATAACAAACCTCAGTTCAACGAATTACTTGATAATACAAATATTTTCTTGTTCCCCTCCGATTTGTTATATCGAGGTTGCACTGTACCACTGACTCATCACCAGATCTCCGAAACTATTGGAACGATTAATTCAAAATTTAGCATAGGTACCAGTGTGGCCAGATCGTGCGATTTTTTTACCCCCACTTTGTACCGTTTTCAATATAGTCAGATGAGAGTGTCCTACAAAGTGGGGGTAAGAAACGAGCGCGATCTGGCTACACTGATAGGTACTCTTTTTTCATCGTAGACGGGAGATAAGAAGGGATTTTGCGTAATTCCTAGCCAAAATGGATTTTTCGATAACCATCACGTATGCTCCTTTTCATTCTTCCCCTCCCGTGCCTTCTTCCCGCTTCCCTATCTCTCTCTCTTTTTTTTGGGTGGAAAAATATCATTTTGACCCTTACATCTAAGAAACCATCAGTGGCACCCATCAATTATAGAACTCAACCCCACCCTCCTCCCCACAGCCACCCACGCTAATCAACCGTTGCCATGGTTACCGATGCTATAATAACTCTCAAAATAAATAAATTGTAATAACGAATTCGGTTGTCAACTAAATTCAGAAGAATGATTACAATAAAAGTAGAAAAGTACTTAATACTAATATTCTATACGATGTTAGGCAAATACATTTTGATTTCAAATTTTATCGATTGATTGTTGGGACAGTAGCAATTTATAATCATACTTTTTTAAAGCAAGAATAACTAAATCGTTAATAACTGAAGTAGCTAACATGTATTGTAATGATCATGAAGGGTGAACTACATTATATCATAACACAGCTAAATATAACATAAATATTATTAAGTTGATATTGCTAAATCATTACTGATTTTAATGATTAAAATGGTAAATTGTGTCTGATGCATCTTCTCTAAAATATCACAATGATATCGTTAAATTATCATAAAAAAGATGTGATGTCATGGGACACCAGGTAGGAACGAAGTTCCTTCATATAATGTAGAATCGACACAATTTGCAAAAAAAAAATCGTGCTCAATTTTTTGTAGGTTTTCTTGATTTTTTTCTTTTAAATTTTGCTGATTAGTTTTTATTTAAGTATAGAAAAGTATTTAGGAAATTCAGTATTTTAGGAAATAATAAATTACGTAAAATAAAAAAAAACCGTAACCCTGGCGGTTCCGGCAATACGGTGAAAGCACAGTCGATTAACGGTTGTTTCACGGTCGTTTCACCGTATAAAGTCCGTTGTTACCGAGCGAGTTGTCAGTATGCATCAAATACAGTTGTGAACGATATTCACTGTGAATTAACAAAATATATACGGTGCAAACGCAAGTGAATCTACGATGTTATGACCGACACCGTACGCTCAATATACTGTCGAAATACTTCAAAACAAAACTATTTACTTCGAATATCCCATCCTATCCTAGAGGCCAATCTTATTTAGATCTTATACTGGCAGACTGTAGGTTAAAAATAAGTACGAAAAATAATAGCAATGACGTAGAAGCAATACCATATGATAGTGATCATAATGCTTTATTCTTTAAAGTTTTTCCCCCTACTGACAATATATGGTATCTTTACACCCGTGAAAAAATACCCAGATTGAACTACAGAAAAATAGACTGGGACAGATTCCAAAATAAATTAAACAAACTTCACAACGTAAAAATCCCAAAAGACAGAAAATTGAACCGCGAAGAAATAGACTCTTACTTAAATACGCTTGAAACATCAATTACAAACGCAATAAAATCAACAGTACCAACAGTTAAAAAAAACAATAGCGTAGAATGTTACCAAAGTAAAACAATTAAAGACCTCGAATCATGGAAAAGCTCACTAATAACTAGCATTAATCGAATTTACCGCAAATTTCATCACAATGATAACGAACACTTACGTAATCTGAAAGATCAACTTCAAGGTGTCAGATATTTACTCAAATTAGAATACAATAAATCTATCAATGACTACTGGGCTAATAAATTCAAAAACATACCAAAAAACTCCGAAAAAGTGTTTCCCTTGATAAATCAAATTTTCCGCCCAAAAGGCAAAATAAAAATTAATAACATGGAAATAAACAATAATAGACAACACTTATTAGGAGACAATATAGACGTGACGCAATTAAAAAAGAACGATAATGACAAATACCTAATAACAGAACCGCTAGACAAACTCATCGTATTGGGTAGACACTTTGCAAGTATCCACAAGCAAAATGACCACCTAGGCTCGGAAGGACTAAAAAATATTATATTAAACAAGACAAACTTACTAAAAAACGAAATTCAATCTGACGAACCCCTGGCGATTTCGGCAATACGGTGAAAGCACAGTCGATTAACGGTTGTTTCACGGTCGTTTCACCGTATAATGTCCGTTGTTACCGAGCGAGTTGTCAGTCTGCATCTGATACAGTTGTGAACGATATTCACTGTGAATTAACAAAATATATACGGTGCAAACGCAAGTGAATCTACGATGTTATGACCGACACCTTACGCTCAATATACTGTCGAAATACGGTGATTTTACGCTACTGTCACGGACAATAAAATAAAAAAAATACTTCGGACAGTCTAGACCGGGACTCGAACCCGGTTCATCTGGTCGCGCGCCCGAAACTTTACCAGTTAGGCTATCTGCGACGTTGCTCGTTATGTTAGATTCAGTGACATGATAAGGTGTCAAAACCAAGTCATTTTTTGATTGTTCAGATAAAAATAGCTTAAATAAAGTTATATTTTTTCCATGACTTTATAATAATAATCGTAATTAATGATTAAAATTTTTTATGATTACGAAATTCTTAATTTCGAAATTACGTTGAAATTATTAACTGTATAAAAAAAGATCTGGGAAAGAAATTGCTAAAAAAAAGTATCTCATAATTTTTCTTGATAACAAATAATTTTTCCGTAATTTCGAAATTAAAGTTTTAAAAAAAAAAAAAAAACTTAAATCATTAATAAAGAATTCAAATTTTGGAATTACGGTGAAAATATTTGACGTGCAGAAAATATGTTTATGGTTAAGTTGAAATTAAATTATAATTTATTAAACAATATTTATTATTATATTTTTCACAATCAAAAAGTATTATAGTTTCTCATTTAAAACTATGAATAAAATTCAACACTTGTAAGCCATAAACTCTTCTGAAAAGTATTGAAATGATGGATCTCTGTTGATTGCCTATAGTCTGATTAATTTTTTATGATTTTACTTTAAAATAAACAAAATTACAATAATTTAATATTTTTTTCAAATTTTTCATCCCGATTATTTACTGAGAATTTCTCATTTACCTATCTTTTTATACACTTTGAGTATTTTTACTGAAATAAAAAAAAAAATAAAATATTGTCAGCACTTTTTCATTGTTGACTAGTAAAACATTCCTGACTTACCGACATTATACGCTCGTTTCACGGTCGTTTCACTTACAAACTACCGTGGAATGACAACCGATCGATCGATGATCCACGATTTTTACTTAGGTAAAAAATCGGAAAAGTCAAGTGAAAATTTGATTTTTCGAAGAGTGAAGTATGACAACCATACAGAATAAAAATCATGAAGTTACAGTGAAAATTGTTCACAACTATACTCATCGTTCACTGTCAAACGACGGTCGTTCGACAGTCAAGTGACGGTTATTCGACGATAATTTGTCTACACTGTGAATTGACGGTGCTTTCACCGTCGTTTCACGATCATTCTACCGTGACCACGAATCCGCCAGGGAATTCAAATTATCAACTAAAATGATAAAATATATCTCTTTATTTTTGTTTATCAACATAGAATTACAGGGAGAAATATGTATTCATGTATTCATGAGTTCATGAAATCATGAGTATATCGCGTGCCTAAAGGTAAAAGGGCTTATAACAATTAATGCGCCCTTTGCAAAGGTAAAAGGGCGCATATTTTTAACTTCCCGCTAAGTAAATTGCAAATTTTCAAAAATCGGAAAGTTATTGGTTTCACCCCGTTTTTCGAAAATCGAGTTCTCATCAGATCTTGATGCTTTGAGGTCCTAGAAAGCTTCCCTGAATGTTCTCGCGCTGATGTCCGCATGTCCGTATGTCTGTATGCCAATTGAGTAGTAGACACATTCTACACTTAAAATTGAAAAAAAAATTTGAAAGGTAAAAAGGCGTATGTCTTCAATTATACGCTCTTTTACTTTTGAGAATTCAAAATTTTGGTGATCTAAAGGTGAAAGGGCGTATAATTTTTTTTCGGCCTGGTTTACAAAAGAACATATTCGTAGTTTAAAGATGTGAAAAATAACTTTCTGTAGTACCGGCGTAAAACCTCAACTGTACAATTTTTTAAAGTTACAAAAGAAAATATATCCAAAAAACAATACAGTAAAGTATGCGTGATTACTTTCTCGCTTTTTACTTAAAGAAATAGTTATCATAAGATTTAAAAACATGAACAATTATCATTAAATTATAATGTTTGAAGAAAAATAAGAAATTTTAAAATATTCAAATGTTATAATTTTGAAATATTACCGGGGTCATCTGAGTGATCCGAACGGAAATGTAGCCAATGTAATAATTGTAAAGGAATTCGAAAAGTAACATGCTCTCTAACAAGTTATATACATATTATACTTCATACATAACACTTAATATAGGTCAAATAATAATAAATTCAATGTAATAAAATACACACATTAAAACATTTCAATATCATATTTATGAAAGAAATTAAACTGTAACCCATGAAACATTACAAAAGAACGACAATTGATCTGTCTTCTAAGTTTTCTAAATCACAAGTAAGAAATTAGCTGTCGGTAAGGTAAATTTTGTTAGGTAACTGGCGGTGAAGAAAATTTAAATTATACATCTAATTCAAACACAACCTTTTTATAATAAATAAGAATAATTCTTCTTGAAAATATTTATTGTTTTTATTTATTAAAATATGTAAATATTGATTAATAAAATAATATTTATATGTTTTCTTTACATGTTATTCTAATAATATATATAACATTCATATGACAAGAACGTCATTATTGATAAATGTTGAGAAAGTGTATAAATAAATAAATAATAATTTAAGTTAAAACAAATAAAACAAAAAACCGCTTATTTAATGGGAAATTGTTTATTTTTATCTATAAAGTAATTTTTTTTTTTTTTCTGTCATTTTCAACAACCTGGGGAATATCTCCTGGCAGATAAGGCAGTACTGGTGTCACGTCAATACCGTAGCAATGGCGAAGATAGTAGTATAGTACTCTCAGGGCAGCATTGTGACGCTGGATATATGCACCTCTCGCCAGCACAGGACATGCTGACAAAAGGTGCATAAGCGTCTCCGGATGTTGTTTACACCTCCTACAGGACGTGTCCGGAAGCTGCACCTGGAGCACCTTGCTACGGTACTCTAGAGTGTTAATGACACCATCTTGGCAGGCAAATATGAACCCTTCAGTCTCGGACATCAGGCCAGCTGACTTTAAGAAGGAAAACGTCATCTGGGTGGACAAGCCATGATCTCGCACGTGTTTAAAGAACACGCTGTGTATGGACTTGTCCATCAATTCGCCAAGGAGTAGTTTTTCCTCTGCGTTCCTGATGACGCTCTTAAATTCCTCCTTTCGGAGTTCCATGAGAGCGTTTATTTCTCCAAGACTAAGGGTTCTTGCCGCATAGATTGCTGCCTTATACAAGAACGACCCCTTATGCGCATTTTCATGTTTATGTACAATTTGCATAAGAAAGTCATCCTCGTCTGCAGTGAAATTGACAACTTCGTGTGTTAAACCCAGGACCAAACGGTCGTGAAGCCGCTCTAAGCTCTGCAAACCTCTTCCACCAATGGACCGGGAGAGGTATAATCTGGCGACTGATGAATTGGGGTGCATGCTCCGATTCATATTGATAATCTTACGGGTTTTGATGTCGAGATCTCGTAAATCTTTCCGGGCCCATTTCAGGACACCGAAAGAGTTCAGTAAGACTGGGACAGCGAGCATGTTAGTGGCAAAGACTTTATTTTTGCCGGAAAGTTCGGAGAATCAAATTTTCCGGAGTCTCCTAACATACTCGCTCTGGAGAGTTGCTTACGTTCAAAGCTCTGAAGAAAGTCACCCAGATAAATTTATTTCAACTTTTATTTTCCCGAAAATCAGCGCCATTTGTAGAAAAAATCTCTCCGGTAACAAAGATTAAAATTTTTAGTTATTTTTTTCATCACTTGGGGCCGCTAGTTTCATTTTCGCTGACTGGGACAATAAAAAATGGGACATTGATCAACTCGGACATTGCTCAGCTGGGACAATGACATATTTCCCACAAAAGTTAGCTTCAATCTGTAGATTGATGATAGTTGTGTGAACTTTAAAATAATTTAATATATTAAATTATTTCAAAGTTCACACAACTATCTTCATTTTAAGCTATTATTGTCGACTGTTGATACTTTTTTCAATTTATCTCGTAGTTGGGAAAATTAAAAAAAAAATTAAAAATAAATTAATTTTTACCTTTTGTCATCAAATGACTTTCACCTGTTACAAATTCTATTTTTTAGGTAGATTTCTTGAATTTCTATTTATGATAGTTGGTCTCATATCGTTCTTTGCAAAAATATAATAAAAAATAAATTTTAGGACATCCCGACTAGAAATTACTTTGGGAATGCCCAAAGCATACATTGGGACCCCATTGGGTTTCGACGGGGGATGCCCGATAGGGAAAACCCAATGAGGACCCAATGGGAACCCGATTGGGGAAACCCAACGTCAAAATAATAAATTCTTGCTGGTTTTTCTAGATTGGGATTTCAGTGGGGCCTTATTGGGAAAACCCAACGTAGAAATAATAAATGATTGCCACGGCATAATGTAATAATAGTTTATTTTATCTGAGATCTATTGAAAAACGGGATTGCGAAATTTATAAATAATCTGTAAATTTAGCCAATCGTTCATTTAGATGTAAAACAATCATCCAAATACGTGTGTACACAGTAAAAAATTTTGCGTCATTTTTAACACAAAATTATATGTCAAAAAAAATTTAACATAAATTTTGTGTAATTTTAACATAAATGTTTTATGTTAAAAAAATAACACATTTTTGTGTTAAATGTTACATAAACTTATGTCAAAATAATCCATGGTTCATCCGAAGATTTTTGACACTTGTAAGTGTCGAATATTTACACAATAAAATGTTAAGAAGTGATCTCCCTAGATTGATAATGCTTAACATCAATTATTTTCAATGAAAAACATTCAAGTTATCAAATATGTGGAACTTTTGTATCAATAAAGGGATTAATTAATAATTCGATAAAATAAACATTGTAGCAACAGGACATTTTTTTACGGTTTTATTATAAAATAGTAAAATAATTATTTACATGAAATAATCAATAAAAATAACAAATTCTTTTTCGTAAGTTTCATAAATTTTCCAGATAGATACCTGCCAATTTCAATATCATTGAAACAATATTGTAAAATAATAATATTGATTAAAAAACTGTTATATATTTTGAAGAAAGTAAACGTTCAACAAAAAATATACAGGCTTTGGAAGTTAATTATTTTTATTAAAAATATTTCACACTAAATTCAATTGACATTTTACTTGTCTTTTAATAACGTGTTTTTTTTTCAATATTCAAACAAGAAATTTACCTATCCATGTCGGGTATTATTGAATAGTGCTTTTCTTCTATTGAAATGATCCATTAAAAAATAAAATGTCGGTTCATTGTGAAAAAATTAACTTTTACGTGTAGTTTGTGTCATTAATAATTATATTTTAATACTATTTTACCTATATTTCAAAATAAAATGTATTTTCGTTATCTAATTATTATTTATGTTAATTGCTATATATTATCACGGATTGAATGATTTTAAAATATATTCTCAAGGACTCCATTCAAAACATGAACCAACCCTCAAAATTGTCGAGTGAAAACAATTATAATAGCAAGCGTCAGATGAAAAGAGTGCGTATCATAAGTTCTGAAAGTTCAGAGAACAGTGATACCGATAATTTAGACATCACTAATCCAGTAAATGAAGTATCTAAAAATGGAACCGTAAGTGAATCAGAGAAACGTTAAAATATTAATAATAAACAAATATTTAAATAAAAAAAAAATAAATTATTTTATCTTTAATTTTTTTTTAATTTTTGAGGAGTCGTTAACTACAAATAAAAATAAAACAAAATGCGATGACTTGGCAGTATTGAAGAAAATTCAAGCATTAAAGAAATCGAAGATAATTGATTCCGACTCATCGGATGATAATTGTGACAGTCCAATTGATAATGAAAATATTGTAGAAGAATATAAAAAAATGAAGGAAGCGGTAAGTACTTAAAAGAAAAGAAAAAAAAACTGCGAGCTTATTTTATAACAATCTTCTATTTTAAGCTTTAAAAAATGTCGTTAATTTTGTTGATTTTGAAAATGAAAAATCTGAAAATCGGTTGACCGCGCAGGCTAACTTTAGAACTTCCCGCTAAGTTTAAATTTGAATTACCCTAGAATGTTTTTTGGTTAATATTTAAGCTTTTCAAGCTCAAAGCACAGTTATTCACATTTTGAGCTCTTCGAGCACAAAATGTATTTATTAAACAACTATAACTTTTCAACGCGTCGTTCGATTTTTATTCTTAAAAAAGTATTTGACACAGTTGTTTAAGCAAAAAAAATGTATACATCGTTTTATTATGGTTTTTAACTTTCCGCTGAGAAAATCAATGATTTTCGAAAAATCGGGAAGTTATTGGTTTTACCCCGTTTTGAAAAAATCGAGTTTTCATCAGATCTCGACGTTTTGAGGTCCTAGGAAGCTTCCCTGACTATTCCTGAGAGGGTGTCACTGTGTCTGTATGTATGTGTGTGTGTGTGTGTGTGTGTACACACACACACACACACACACACACACACACACACACACACACACACACACACACACACACACACACACACACACACACACACACACACACACACACACACACACACACACACACACACACACACACACACATACAGACGTACGGACACCACCGCAGGAGTAGTCAGGGAAGCTTCTTAGGGCCTCAGAACGTCGATATCTGTTGAAAACTCGGTTTTCGTAACTCGGGGTAAAAACAATAACTTCCCGATTTTCGAAAATTTTCAATTTTCTTAGCGGGAAGTTAAAAAATAAAAAATAATTTTTTAAATGTGGTTTTTTTAAGATAACTTCTGAACGGCTCTACCGATCAATACCAAAATCTAATCATCTCTTAACCTTGAAAAACCACGTCGACCGCTACCGGTCCGGTCAAAATCGGTTGATTCGTTCGTGAGTTATCGTTGTCGATAAAAATTCGAAAAAAGTGTTTTTTTGGATTAACTTTCAAACGGCTTTACCAATCGATTTCAAAATTTATTCAGCTCTTAACCTTGAAAAACCACGTCGATCACCGCCAGTCCGGTCAAAATCGGTTCATTCGTTCATGAGTTATCGTTGTCGAAAAAAATTCAAAAAAAGTGCTTTTTTGGAATAACTTTCAAACGGCTCTACCGATCGATTCCAAAATCTAATCAGCTCTTAACCTTGAAAAACCACATCGAATGCCGTTTTGAAAATCGAAATCGGTTGATTCGTGCGTGAGTTATCGTTGTCGGAAGAAAACCAAAAAAAATGTTTTTTCGGAATTACTTCGAAATTCCTAGATCGATCGATTCAAACTTAAACGTTCTTCATGGGGCCTCAAAAACCGCGTCGATCGTCGCCAATAACGTGGGAATCGGTGCATTCAGTCATAAGTTATTGTGATTTGAAAATTTAAAAATAGTGTTTTATTAAATCTCTAGCAGACTTTTGAGCTCAAAAGCCTAGAAAAGCTATCTCTTTGAGCTCGGAGAGCTCAAAAACGTCATAAGTGCAATTTTGAGCGTTTAAGTATGGAACCATCAGCGGGAAGTTGCAGGGATGGCCTGTAGGGTCCACCGTTTTCCTAATTTTTTCTCATGCTTTCAAGTTATTTTTAAAAACCGTAAAAATTTAATTTTTTTTTTTTAATTTCTTCGGAATGGCTCGATGGATTTTAATTAACTCTCAAATCCAATCTTTCAATTTTTTTCAGATTTCGAATTCAAAACAAAATGAATATGTTCTTCGAGACAATAACAATGCTCATGACAAACGCAAAAAAATGAAAGAATCTAATTTAAATATAAATTTTTAGAAATCTATTAATGAAAAAGACAAATTTGACCGTAAATCAAAAAAATTATCTAAAAATACAGTAAGTAAATCAAAAATGAATAGTTTTAACGAAATCTCAACACGTTGATAATCTAATAAGAATAATCGTAATCTAATAATATGTTAAAAATCCTGTTATTGAGATAATCGTTTTTCGTTGAAAATTAAAAAACTAAGCTAATTTAATTTTGACATTTAAAAAATTTATGTAGACAGTCTTATAGGGTAATTATGTTGATAAGAAAAAAAAATCTATGGTATGAACATAAATATGCATTCTTAACAGTCCACTGTTTTTTAACCTTTTTTATTTTGCAGTTAAAAAAGAATCAATTCGTCGACTCAAATTCAGAACAAGATCGTTTCAGCTCTTCAGAAAAAGAGAATGACTTATCCCATTCATCTCGAAGACAGCAGAATATGAGTAAATTCAAGAATAAATTTATTTTTAGTATTATTATTATTAACTTACTTGCATCTAGAGCAGTTCTAATCAGCTTTCGAAATTAATCGGAACAATAGTCTCGAAGTTATTCGCTGAACAACAAATGTTTTAATTTTTAAATTCTATATAATTTCACGACAAAATATTTTAGCTGTATATTTTAATTTGTGTTATTGAGATATAATATACTAAAATAATTTAATTTTCTATAAATTTGGCAGTTGATAATAATGATTAACAAACATTAAACAGTGAAAATTTTTAGAATGAACCTTCAACTAGTTCTTCGTTTAACTCTCTAGATCCTGATCAGGAATCCCATCCAGATCATCGACCTGAAACTGGTGCTCCACTGAGTAATTGAAATATTATTATTATTTACAAATGAGATATTTTAGAGCTGTTTTATTTCTATCATAATTACTAGACGATTTGTATTACTAGGCGTTGACGGACCTCTGTCAAATGACGGAAGCTCGCAAAGCTTACTATTGTATTTTTCTACATCCTTTACCGCAAAATGATACAAACATTTTTTTTTCTAACCGAATGAACGTGTCGAGAAATGTTCAAAAGAAGAAAAAAAAACAAAGTTTTGGTTTTCTCGGTAAAAATTTCTATACTTATTTATGAAACAGTTTATAATTTATCGTTTCCACCTTTAGCAAAAGTATAAATTAATCGCTTATTTCCACACATTCGCTGAAAAACACCTTTAGCTTATCTCACAATATTGATATTGTCAGTGACTCGGCACTTTGCACTTGAATGTCATATATTGTAACCATCAATAATTTAGTATTCTATAAGACAGAAAAATCTCGATAAAATTGCTGCGGTTAATCAAAATAAAATTTTTTTTGTAGTTAATTTTTATATAAAATTTTAGAAAGTTATTAATAATAAAACTTTGATCTTACTTTATAATGGTCTTATTATACATTTTATTAGAAAGTCTCTACATCAATATTTTTTCTGATCTAATTCTATCATAGCAGATTTAGGACTTTTTTCAAATGATAATAAAACATTATTTTTAATTATACTAAATTGAATAATTTGTGACTTATACAGATTAATTTACGTGTTATATTTTTTTATTTATTTTTCTTCTAGTTTCACTTGAATACATTGGTTTTGTGGAAGATTATGGAGCGCCGAATAATTCTTCTGTCAATCGACTCCGTCAGGTTATTGATGATGGAATAATATTTATATCTACATATAAATCCGCAAAAACGATAATAGTTGGTCAGACAAATTGAATACATTGGTATGAAGAGTTTTTGATTTTTAATAAGGCTTATTAAATGTTAATAATCATTTTTTAACATCAGATGATTTAATAAACATTTATTCACAGTTAAAAAATCATTTATCAAGACTATTGAGCAAAAAGTAAGCATATAAATTTTACTATAAAATTTTCACGATCCCATAACTACTATAAAAATTCCATTAATCCCTGGAATATTAATAATTTTCCATAAAAATATAGAAAATAATTTTATTAATAATAGAATAATGATCATAATAAGTTACAGAAAATTTTGTAGCCGTAAGAAAATTTCTAGTGCATAGTATCTTTATCATAAACGGTTATGGCATTGATTTGTTATGAGTGATCATCTTATATATTTTTATATATAAGTTATCTTCTTATATATATTTATATTTATAGTTGTGAACTCAAATCAGTTTGAATTGTTTTTAATCTTTTCAAATTAGATTTCTTCATAAAGGTACATAAATATTTTTTAACAAATATAAAATATTTGTCGATAGTTAACAAATATAAAATATTTGTTGATAGTTAACAAATATTTATCAAATTAAAAAAAATATTAATTCATATTTAATATATGCGTAAATTGTTTCCATAAATGCATTTATTAGTAGTTAATTAATTCTACTATCAGTGGATATTTTTGTAGCTAAAAATGATATTTATCATTTTTATATAGTTATAGATTATTTCCATGATGGGAAAAACTGTTAACGGTTAACCCTGCAGGCCATCCCTGAAACTTTTCGATATTGTTGAGCTCAAAAAGCTGACATATTTGTTAATTCGATAGTTTTGCGTTTAAAGCTTGATAATCGAGTATTTGTCATAAGAACACTAGTTTTAAAATTTTGAATTTAGATATATCCGCCAAGTAACATTGTTATCGTTAGGGAAGTATTGCGAAAGAACAAAACTTTGATTACATGTTAGTATTTTCCCTTTCATCCAACTTTTCTGAGCCTATATATAGTTATCCGCAAAAAGTTTGGTAATTGCAATTCTATTTTCCCATCGTCCAAGTAGAAAAAAGTGAAATTTACACAGTTATAGACCTCTGCATTTTCTAAGCAAGAGTAAATAAACATTTCTGTCCATGAACTTTGTCATGATTATTACGATTTGACAAAGAGACTTGATAAAGTATTATAAAATACTTCTGCTTCTATAATCATGTTCGAATTTAGCGAAAACTTGAATGAAGATTCTTGTTCAAGACTTGTCCAATTATTTTCAAAGAATTTTGTCAATTACTCTCGTCAAGAAAGTTGTCTAAAATTCATATAACTAGGGATATTGTATCCGGAGGCATTACACTTAAAACTATTACATTTTTTTTACTTATAAATTCTGAGTCTAAAGATTGCTTGTATTGTTTTCTTAGATTGAATTATTACCTGGATCTAAAGTGTGGATTAGTTCCACATATTTGGAACAAATGACGGTACTACATTACTCGTGCCCCAGTGAGATGGCAAGATCATTGATGAAAAAAATTATTGGCGACAAAAAAATTGATTAATATGACAATAAGAGGTGGGAAAAATAGAAAAAAAATTCCCACCCGTGTCTTCAAAGCTGTTCGAGGTAACTTATGATGTATTAATATAATACTTAAAAACCCATATGTAAAAATTATATATTCTAGAATATATGCTGAAAATATATCCTACACGGAAAGAAAAATATGGGAACTATTCCCATAATTTTATGGAAACAGTTCCCAGGCAATTATAGGAACTGTTCCCATAATTATAGGAAATTTTCTCAGAATTATGGGAAGTCACATGGTCATTTTTGATTTCCCATTTAAATAACACGGAAAATTTTCAACTTCCCGCGAGAAAAATTGAAAATTTTCATAAATCAGAAAGTTATTGTTTTCACCACGTTTTTCGAAAATCAAGTTTTCATCAGATCCCCGACGGTTTGAGATGCTAGGAAGCTTCCCTGACTATTTCCTCGACGGTGCTTGTATGTCTGTGTGTGTGTGTGTGTGTGTGTGTGTGTGTGTGTGTGTGTGTGTGTGTGTGTGTGTGTGTGTGTGTGTGTGACGGCTTGACCGATTTAAACGAAATCATCGTTTTTTCGAGATTTTTTTTGCCCCAACATATTTTATACTATTCAAAGTAATTCAGGCCAGTAGATCTTGAGAAATCTTAAAAATGAAAAATTTGAAAAACTGTTTTTTTGGAATAACTTTCAAATAGCTTCGCCGATCGATTTTAATATATATATTATAACGTTAAATCTAGGGATTAAGGGGGTTGGTGGGTGGTTTCTTTCAACTAAATTACAAGCGGTATTATTAACAGGAAACCTAGAGATTTAACCCCAAACGTTATACTTCCGACTCTCATACTCCCGCGAACTGCCTCATCTATAACCGTAAGGACGCCAGATAATTTTATTTGCGAGAAATTACCAAAACTCAAAAAAAAAGAAAAACTGTAACAATAAGGCTGGGAGCTGCAGCAGAGAAGGCGGGTATACTCGGTGTCGCTCAGTGTGTGGATTGTGGAGAGAGGGGGTGATCCGGTTGCACGTTGGGGAAACGTGTGTAAATCAAGACGCTGATGTTTCGGATTGATA
>JZSA01001519.1:0-22576 GCA_000956155.1 Cotesia vestalis
GGGTGTAAACCTCTTATAACTTCTGAACGACTTAACCAATTTAATCGGAGTTGATGTCATTCAAAAGGTCTTCGCTAAACTTAGATTTTCGTAAATTGAAAACCGGTTCCAAGTTCGGACCGGTAGATTTCGAGAAATTGCAAAAAAAGTTCAAAAAATAATCAGCTCTTAACCTTGAAAAACTGCATCGATCGCCGCCAAGTGCGTCAAAATCAGTTGATGCGTTCGTGAGATATCATAGTCGAAAAAAATCGAAAAAAGTGTTTTTTTGCAATAACTCCGAAATGTTTCATCAGATCAATTTTTTCTGTTCTGCATTTTTTATAAAACTCAAAAATTTGCGTCGATTGCCGCCAACCGCATAAAAATCAGTTGATTTATTCAAAAGTTATAGAAGTTTGAAAATTAAAAAAATCGTATTTTTGAAACTTTTATTAGACTTTTGAGCTCTAAGAGCTCAAAAGCATCGAATAGCTTTATTTTTTTTCAACTTTCCGCTAAGAAAATTAAAAATTTTCGAAAATCAGGAAGTTATTGTTAACTTCCCGCTAAGAAAATCAATGATTTTCAAAAAATCGGGAAGTTATTGGTTTTACCCCGTTTTGAAAAAATCGAGTTTTCACCAGATCTCGATGTTTTGAGGTCCTAGGAAGCTTCCCTGACTATTCCTAAGAGGGTGTCACTGTGTAAGTATGTAAGCCTTTCATAACTTTTGAACGGCTCAACCGATTCGGATGAACTGAACGGGGTTCCAAAGAGTTTCATCAAACTTAGATTTCCTGAAAATTTCAGCCGATTCGAACCAGTAGATTTCAAGAAATCTTAAAAAAACCATGAAAAAATGAGAAAAAATAATATTTTAAATGTGGTTTTTTTGAGATAACTTTTTAACGGCTCTACCGATCAATTCCAAAATCTAATCAGCTCTTAACCTTGAAAAACCACGTTGACCGCTGCCAGTTCAGTCAAAATCGGTTGATTTGTTCGGGAGTTATCGTTGTCGAAAGAAAACCGAAAAAAGTGTTTTTTTGGAATTACTTCGAAATTCCTAGATCGATCAATTTGAACTTGAAAGTTCTTTATGGGGCCTTAAAAACCGCGTCAATCGCTGTCAAGAACGTGAGAATCGGTGCATTCAGTCAAAAGTTATCGCGATTTGAAAATTTATAAATAGTGTTTTATTTAATCTCTACCAGACTTTTGAGCTCAAAAGCCTAGAAAAGCTATCTCTTTGAGCTCGGAGAGCTCAAAATGACACGAAAAATATATTCTTGAGCTCGAAGAGCTCAAAAACGTAATAAGTGCAATTTTGAGCGCTTAAGTATGGAACCATCAGCGGGAAGTTGCAGGGATGGCCTGTAGGGTCAACCGTTTTCCTAATTTTTTTAGTATAATTTGAAGCAAAATCTACGAGATATACTTCATTGTATTGTTCTTCGCGAGTACTATATTTTTTAAATATATCATCAGCAAAAATTTCGGTGGAATCTGGTGTTGATTCTGATAATTTTTTTAAAGCTGTAGTAGCTTTTAACATTCTAACTCGTTCATTAATGGGATTCGTATTTATGTAAATGCATTTTCTACTTTTTTTAGTTAGGCAAAGAGATAATACGTGATAAGCTGCTTCTTGTGCTGACATAAGATTACAATTTAAAAATACATTTGTAATTTTTTTTCAATTTTTCTCTTGGATTTAAGTATCCATTTGAGCAATCATCTGCAGCTTCTCGTAGAATTTTAGCTAAGCCACCAAAAGGTTTAGATATATAATTTGTTACATATGACATTAAAGCATATTCATCAAGTATGTATTGTGAATCAATATTAGCTTCCCATAAATGTAAAATATCTTTATTATAAGCATTTATACCCACTTCTAAACTTGATCGGTTTAAAAATACTTGTGGTCTATTAAGCGTGCTTCGTATAGTTAATATATATTCTGATTCAGTCATATCTAATCCACTTAATATTTCTATATATGACAATAATGTATTTTTGTTGTAATATAAAATATTCATTAATTTATTTATGCTCTCATATGATTTAGGTGCTTTTTCATTATTATCAAGTGGGTCTAAAATCATTTTTTTTTTCATTACTGGGTATGGTATATTGAATCGGCATTTTTTGTTGGTTTTATCTTTATAACATGTATGTGTATGTCTATGGCGTTGTAAATTTATATAAGGATCATTTTCATTGTATTGACAAGTAATAAATCTATCTATCAATTTGATAATTTCATTCTTCGTGTTTTCATTTTTATTTTCATATGCAGGTGTTGATTCTTTCAACCATAGAAGTATGTGGGCATGTGGACTATCACGTAATTGAAACTCAATTCTTATAAAATAATCTTTAACAGTCAGTTCATAAAATACACTATTTTCGTTTGTCAACATTTTCATAAATTTATCTAATTTGTAATTATAATAATTAGCACACATCACAGTATCATTTCTGATTAAATTACTTTTTATATTTTTCTCTAGATCATAAGCTTCTTTCTGTGATATTGTTTTATCTTCTTCGCTAAATTTCATTAAACATTGAAGTAATTCAGGCCATTGAGATTCACCTGCTGATAGTGTAAGAAAAAAATGTTGGTTTTCCTAATTGACGTATCATTGCGCATAAATCGTTCTTACAGCTTTCCCAATATGCTGGAGAAGATCTAATAGTTTTGAGTAATTTGTATGCATGATCGATTTTAATTAACTCGTCAAGGTATGAACCATTCATAAGATCACTGACTTTTATATTATTGGTTTGTTTAGATTTTCTTAAACATATATTTATATTTGCTAAGCAATTTAATTCTAATTTTTTATTTTGCCATAAATAATATTCGTGCTGGTATACATGATCTGCGGTCATGACGTGTAGCCTCTGATTTTGCTCTGACAGTATAAGATATATCTTTCGATACGTTAAATGAGTAACCAGCAAAAATTCTTGGAAAACATAATTCATCAATATCTTCAAATTTATGCCATGGAATAGGAATTTTATTTTGACCAGGAGCTATTATTTTTATAAAATTTTCTGTTTGCCTTGTTGCTTCAGCATTTCTGTTCATTAGCAATACTTCCCCAGTAAACACATTTACGTAAAATTTACGTCAGGATGACATCATGTTATGTCATGATTCATTGGCTACATTTCCGTTCGGATCACTCAGATGACCTCTGCGGGACTAGGTAATCTGAAAGTTATGGTATGAGGTGGCTATCAGGGTAATAGTCTTATGAACACGTGGACTTGGCTCGAACAGTGAAACTGTTTTTGTTCGGATCTGTATTAGCTATCGTCAATGTAGCTAATTCACTCGTGGGCGATAGAGGTCTATCCCTTCACATGACAGCACTTTCAATAAATTAAAATAATATCCACCAGATGGAAGCATAACATGTGTATGTACATTGTTTACAATACTGATGCACTTGTATAAAATAACGCGTGCTATTCGTAACAATTGGTAAACAGAATCACAACTAGTTTATAGCACGGTGTCATTATAATTATTTATACTATGGCATTAACAAATATTTCTGGAATTCCTGATAAACATTGGCAACCGCCATTTGTTTTAATAGAAACTACGTAAGTACATTATTTAAATAGTTTATAAACTCACAGTTAATGTACTCTGTTTATGTTTCTAGCATGGGTGAAATCGGTATTGAATTATACTGGAAACATGCACCAAATACATGTAGAAATTTTGCTGAACTCGTAAGGAGAGGATATTATAATGGAACTAAGTTTCATCGCGTTATTCGAGATTTCATGATTCAAGGAGGTGATCCTACGGGAACTGGAAAAGGTGGTGTATCTATCTATGGCGAGTGTTTTGATGACGAGATTCATGATGATTTAAAACACACAGGTAAATAAAACTTGATGAATTAAGGTTATTCTAGTTATTTAGTGGGCATAAGACATTCCACGTATGTACATTCTGTCATAAATCGCTGAGTTTTCTTTTACATAAATCATTGATTTTCCTTATTTTTTTTTTATATTATTAAATATACATTAAATTCAACTCTTAGCTTTTCTATTAAATAGTAAGCTTGAAAAAAAAAATTTTTAATTTACATTCTCGAAATTTTTCTTATTGATGATTTCATAAGTATATAGTGGGCACATTTTATTGATGATATTCACTCGGTATACAATTTTTATTAATATTAAAAGCTTCGATAGCAAAAAAAAATTAATTTTTAACTATTTTAATAATTCGTATCCTATAGCCGCCGTGAAATAAAATAACTACCTTGATTAAGAAATCTAATTTGAAGTGATGAAAAATAACTTGAAACATTCCAAAATAATTTGAGTTGAGTAATATGCAGATATGGGGCATCCCATGCAATTAAAATTTCTCTAGTTAATTCCAATTTAGTCTTAGGCTGCGTATATTCATCCGTCAACCGCATGAATAAATTTAATTTATTTTTCCAGTAACCATATCAATTAAATATTTTAATTCGTCCGGAAATTAATAATTAATTAAAAATAGTCATAAGATATTTTAATATCTTTATTTAAATTTTCGCAGTGACTATTTATACCGTAAATTTATATTTTCCTTTACCAATGGACGAATTATATATTTTTATTCGTCCAGTCACCGAATGAATTATATAGTTTTATTCGTCCAGTAACCGGATGAATTACATATTTTTATTCATCCGGAAATTAAAAATTATTAAAAAAAATTTTTTTCGAATTAATTACCTTGAACATTTAAGTATTTATGATTTATGATAAATATTTAGTGTCGGGTGAAAGATAATTTTTATACATCAGTTAGTTAATCCAACATGAGAATGAAATTGTAACCTGGGCCAATTCTCTAATGTAATGGGCCAATTTACATGAAGGGTTTTAGTAGTTTCAGGTTGGCACTCCTAATCCCTCACTAAATGTTTTTACTAAGTCTTTATCAAATTATAACCTCTATCGTGATAGTTTATTTTAGTTTGTTTATTGCTCCAACGAAGAGTTTATTCTTCGATGGTTTTTATGTTCTATTTGTTAAATTTATAAAAAAGTAGTGCTATTGTAAAAGTAAGTATCACAATAATCATCATTCATTAATGTTTTTTATTATATATTTTTATTGCAATGGAATTTTAATTATGAATTCTATTATTCCTAGATGTAAATGAATCCCAAATGATTCTCATATGTAAATAAATTAACACAGTAAAATATTTATTAAAAGGTAATTTTTTACATTTATAATTAAACATGTCATATGAGTTAAATATTTAATTAAGTAATATATTCTTCATTCAAAAAGGACGTAGAGAGTTTTGGTGTAAGTAAAAATATCAACAGATTAGTAGAAATATCAACACATTTTTTTATTAAGGGGCACACCTAGTGTGACAACGGAAAAAAAAGGCATTTTTTGGGATAAAAAAAAAAAAAACTAGTCAATCAATCGTTTCAAAATTTCGAGGGTATATTTATACATGTTTTAAGAGTACACAAAAAAATTTTTGAAAGAAAATATTAAATATTTTTGAAATGACAAGCGATCTCCGGCGGTGCCAAAAACAAAGGTCCTCCACTGCTGCCATGATTGCAGCCTTCTCTGTTGATAAAACCTAAAAAAAAAAAAATTCTCGTTGAACTAAAACATATTGTCTGTATGATGACCCTCGGATTAATAAAAAAATCAAAAATTGACAAAATGGCGGCATGTTGAAAAAAAAAGTTAAATTTCAACCAAAATTACGGTCGTTTTTGGCCTGCCAAAATTCGATTTTTGATTAGATCAAAAAATTGGAGGGTCATCGTATGGAGAACTTTATATAGAAGATGCAAAAAAAATTTGATAGCTATCGGATCATTTGTCTCCGAGTAATCACTCTAGCAAATTCGAAAAATGCTGTTTCGAGAAAAACGCGTTTAAAGATAAAATGATTGTTTTCACCGTTATAAATAGATTAAAATCATACTTACAGCTAATCTGCTATTCCAGGCCCATATAATTCACCTTCCTCTTCTTCAAAAAGTGCTTTTTAAGCTGAACAAGCTCTTTTTCGAGATGATCGAGCCTCTTTTGAACTAGCCCGTTGGCGATGATCAGCGATTCATAGTCTCGTCTCGTTCTTATGAGCCGTATAATCTCTTGCTGCAGGTCCAACTTTTACTCCCATTACATTGAACATCTTTAAAATTGAGAAGTTACCGTCATTGAATATTGAAGTTGCAAAAAAATTTGCTAATTCGATAGTTTTTAATCCATTATGAAGGTGCTTTGGTGAAAAGTGCCAAAGTAAACCGTTGTAACTTTCATTATTGTTTTGAGTGTTACTCTCTTTGCATCTATCAAACAATTCATGTCGAGATAAGTCTTCATAAATAGGCTTTAGAGCTTTTTCAACTTCTGGATCCAGTGGGAGGTAATCGTGCTTAAACTTACTTAAAATTCTTTCAGCTTCCGCGCGGCGATAATTAAGGTAAAGATCCGGTAGCTGTTCAGGAACCAATACTTACTCACTCTGTGTATTCAAATATCTGAATTTGTGATTATAAATATACAAATACATAGAGTGGGCAGATTCTGGTTTCTTAGTAGCTACTTGGTACTTTACCTTAAATTTAATTAATTATTTTTTACAGGTAAACTATCTTCACAGTGATGACACATCCATAGTGTTTCACGAGGACAGCGTTTAAGCCCTGTACAATTTAAATGGTACCATTCGCAGCAATAGTTACAGTAAATACTTGTTTTATATTTTGATTCTTCATCAACAGTTGTATCTAAATTTCTTTTACATGAAGGACACTCCCACTCCGGTGATTTTCTTTTTTCACAATATACTTGTTTAATCAATTTCCAAGCTTCTTTCGTGCAATATTTTTTGATTAAATTAATTTTAACCATGTCATCAAGAACAGCTGATGAAACTTTTTTCGGAATTATTTCTACTTCTTCTTCTTTAATTAAATAATTTGAATTTAAGGCTTTTCCCACTATTTTGCTGTCAACAAACCAATTTAATATAATTTTTGATTTTTCATACAACGATTTTTGATGAAACGGTCTGTTAATTTTTATTTTTTTTTTTAAACCTTATTATCTAAAGAGGATGTAGATGGAATTGGAGATAAGAGTTTTTTACTTTCTCGGTCTGAATTTTTTTCAATATTTTGAAGATTATCTCCATAAATTTTACTAATATTGGAAATCGTTGATAAATTTTTATCAAGGTTAAAAGAGTCGAAAGATAATGATGATGATGATGATAAAGAGGTAAGGTTAATAATTCTTGATTTTTAAGTTTCTTATCTGTTAATAAATTGTTTTCTTCGCAGTTTCCACTGCTAATACTGTTGTCGTCGTTGTCAGCGTCACCGCTGCCGTCACTGTCACCGTTGTCGTCACTTTCACTGCTGTCGCTGCTGCCATCGCGACCCCGGGTAGAACCACCGTTATTAAGGCCATCATCAAAGCTGAAATTATTTACATCTTCATCGTTTCTTCCTTTATTATCATCATCACCACATTTACTTCTGCTGTTGTTAATGTTTTCAATTCCACTGTTGGCGCTTGTGCTGTTCCCGTTCGATCCATGACATTTAATTACTTTTACAATCATAACTTCATCACCGTTTCTATATGCATCACATAAATCTCGTAAATTTTCCATTCGTTGCAAGTATAAGTCATTACTTTTCTCTGCAACTAAAATTGGGAGATCCTTGACTAATAGAGAAGGTTTTTTAAATTTCTCATGTTGTGAAAGAATTTTGGTCTCGAACTCAGTCGATGAAACAACACATTCTGGCATTTCCATTTCGGAATCCATCGTTTGGAAAACGCGTTGACTCTTGAAGTAGTTCTTTCTCTTCCATCGTTCAAGACATAGACTTTCATCGTACAGATTGACTTTTTTCAATTCTCGAACAGCGAATATATGTCTATAATAATAATAATCAACAATTTTATGTCATAAGCAATTAATTATCATGAATATTACACCGATAATAAACTAAACTTTATTCAAGAGAAGAAATCTTGAACCAAGAATACCATTTTGAAGAACATGATTTTTTTGAATCAAGAGGATAAATTCTTGAGCTAAGTAATCATTCTTGAGCCAAGAATTTTTTATCTTGACTCAAAAAAATCTGTTCCTTCAAAATGGCATTCTTGGTTCAAGATTTTTTTTTCTCTTGAATCAAGTTTACTTTTTTATCAGTGTAGTAATAATATGTATATAAAAGTTACCGGCAAGGTAGTTGCATCGCTACATATCTGTTGCAATCACATGAAGAGATTGACGTTGAGATGCGAGTTAATCCTTCATAAGTAATAACAGATTCCTGTTGCTCTGTCGTACTGCAATCAATGTTAACAAATTTTTTTTTTATTATATTCTTCATTAACAAAATGAAATGAGTGTGATGTTAGTAGTTCTAAGTATTGTTTAGGGAAGGAATCTTCTTCAAAATTGGTTATTTGAACTTTTTGATACAAATAAGCTGCTTTGTGGTCTCGTTCAGTATTTGATACGGAGAAAAAAGTTATTAATTTTTCAATAAAATCTTCCAATGAATTTTAATGATTGCATGCTTGTTTAACTTTACTATTCAGAGATTCTAATGGGTTGTTGGTTGTGTTTAAAAAATTTCCATGCATGAAACTGTTGTTCAAGGACCATTGATTACGAATTGGATGCCAATTTTCATTAAAATAGTTAACTACAGTCTCAGGCATTTCTTTTAATTCTTCATACAGAAAATCATACTCTTCTACGGTGGCAGCATAAACCTTTTTTTGAAGAATAGTCTTCGCTTGGACAACTTGCTCTTGAGTAATATTTCTCTTCTCGGTGGTGATTTCGCGATTGAAAATTCGTAAAGTGTGGAATGCGCAAATTATGAGGTTTGCAGACGGTAAAGCTTCTTTGACAGCATCGCGTTCGTTGATATCTTTATCGGTTATGACGCACTTTACATCGCTCCATTTCGTATGAGCTTATTTAAAAGAGTCCATGATCCAGTTGATTGATTCTCTATCCTCAGAAACTAGAATGCATACTCCGACAACTTCTGAGCATCCATTGGAATCTTCGACTATCATCAAATAAACTGGATCACGGATATTTAATAATTTGAAGGTAGCATCAATTCCAAGAAATTCAGGATAAGAACCCATTGAAGTTTTCATGGATTCCGTTACGAAAAACCACCCAGCAAATATGCCTTGTTTTTCGTAAAAGAACCATTGAGCTCTGAATTTTTCTTCTAGCTTTTCAAGAGTAGGAATCAATCATTTTCTGCTCCTTTTTTCGTCTTATAGTTGTCTAAATCTTTTAACAGGATCACTTTACTCTTTTGGTTTTCCATCATATTTCTAACTTTTACTCTACTTGCACCAAGGTCCAACAATTCTGCTACTTTTTTTCTTTTATCTTTATCTTATCTTTTATTCTTTGGATAATGTCGAAAAAGGTTTACATTTGTGTTGTGGTTGTGCCTGTACTTTATCTCATTCATGATAAGACAATTTCCTTTGTCGTTTATTCCGACTTTGAAATATGCGGGGCACTTTTTTTGGAATGTAAATGCTTTTCTAATTCCTTTTGAGTGTGATTTAAAATTTTTTCCACCATGGACACAATAATATTTAATACTGTAGTATTTTAAACATTCGTTAATATTCTTTTTTATTGCTTTCTTGCGAGCTCCGGAAATCGTCACAGAATCACGATGAAAATAAACCGCGTTAGATTTTTTTTGAAATTTTTCTACATTTTCTTCTAATTTTTCAAATGAGTCAAATTTATCGCCTATTTTTACTATATCTTCATCATCTCCAGCTTCTTCATCCGAGTCACTTTCATCGGTGTTATCTTCATCTGCGTCATCTTCAACAACGTTATTTTCTTTGTCTCCATCTCTTCTTTCTGGTCCTTCATCTCCACTTCCTTCGCTTGCAATTTCTTCGTCATTAGAGTTTTCATCTGGCTTGTCACAATCTATTAAAAATTATTTATTAAGAAGTAAAATTAATATTTTAAACTATAATTAGTGGTTATTTTTTTCAGTAATTGTTTTATTAATTACCCATTATTGATTGATCTTCGTTATAACGATGATTATTTCAATTTAATCAATATTTTAATCAAAAAAAAAATTTATGACAGGTTGACAGGAAAACATTTTGTTTTTTAAGAACAATTGAAAAAACATTAAAATAATTCATCTAGCAAAAATTATGTGTAATTAAAAATAACTTCAATTCATTAACGTTCTATTAAAATTTAATTTGTTCATTTTTCGTTTAAAAATGGTTTTAATATGAATTGAACAAAAATGAAAATTAGATCAACTATTTTTACATAAAAATTTTATAAATTACTTACCTTTAAAAACTTTTTATGGACAAGTACGACTGTAATTAAATCATTTTTTTACTTACTTTTTTATTTAAGAGCTTTTAATTTAAATTTTTATTTTTATTGGTAATTTATTCAAAAATAATTAACACTCTTTACTTATTTCAGGTAATTATCAAAATGTGCTTGGGAATCATCAGTAACGCAGGGGAAATATAAAATTAAAAAAATTAAATGGAAATTTTTATTGTATACATTAATAAATGTATTTATATTTCATAATAAATATTATTATTATTATTATTATTATTATTATTATTATTATTATTATTATTATTATTATTATTGATTTAATCGAAAAATGATAAGACAACTTTTTGTGAAGCATTCAATTTCCCATCAGAATATGCATCAGTTATAGTCGTAGTGGCATTTTTTTCGAATAAAAAAAATTAAATCCAAAAAGTTCCAAATTCCCATGTTATTTAAATGGGAAATGTAACTCGATTTTGGCACGGTTTAATTTGGTAATTAAGAGCTTATTTGTATAAGATATTTTTTTTAGGTCAAGAACTAAAAATCCAGGAGGCGGCAGCAAAAAAAAATGAACTTGGGAAATAACGGACACCCTAGTAAACACAACCTAAACTTTGTTTACTTTTTTTTCTTTTCATTAGTGTTTCCAGTTACTCACCAAAAAATGTTCCAAAACCATTGCCGATTGCGCTAGAAATAGCGCCATCCACCATGGCATCCAAGCAAGCACTCAAGGCACAAGCACATGCACTTGTACCAATAAGATATTCGAGAACCATATTCCATCCAATTATAAATGCTATTAACTCTCCAACTGTCACATAACTGTACATATATGCACTTCCAGTTGTATGAGGCACTCGGACACCGAATTCGGCATAGCACGCACCTGAAAAGCAAAGAAGAAATTATCATCAGGATCTTCAATTTTTTTTACAGGAAAATTAACAATATTGCTTATTAATCTATAATCTGTAATCTACAATCTATAATATATATATAAATATATATATATATATATATATATATATATATATATATATATATATATATATATATATAAAATGCTGCGAAATACTTATCACTAATCGACGCTCAACGGCGGCAATTAATAAAAAGGAGATCGGAATATAATTATGGCAACTATCGAATAAATTTATCTCGTTAATTTTACAAAATGTAACCTAACCACGAGCAAGGCACTGACTTGTGTACCATGGTGTACTTGTGCTTCCGAAGAATAATATGCCCAGAGCCGATGGACGTTTCAAGCATGTGTATTTTATTTAAGTAGTTTTAATATTACTTATTTTCACCCATTAATGGTTCTCTTCACATTTATAATACGTTCGATACGTTCAACATACGTTTTTAACGTTCATTACGTTTAAATGACGATTTTAACGTTCAATACGTTGATCCTACGTTTTCAACGTCTAATACGTTCAACATACGATTTGAACTTTCAATACGTTGAATCTACGATTTAAATTTCGACTCGGGTACGCCTTCATTGTTTCTAACTGAAACGAAATCTTTTATACCCGACATGTTAATACTTATTTCATCGTCAGCCTGAAAGTTTAATACCTTCGATTTAATATCTGCTGGTAAAGGTCGACTTCAAAGTCAATGGATAAATTTATAAATAGAGTTCGTTGAAACTTTTTATACAAAATTAACTTTGACTCACCTGATTTTAAGTCCGACATTGATAAGATTACTCGTCGTTCTCTTATTCCTTCGTCATTCTTCAAAGAGACTTTGAGACCGACTATGTTTCTTGATGCTTCCATGATATCACAAACCTTGTAAGTACTCCAATTCGATGGTATTAAAGTTAGGATTTGAATTTTTTCTTTCTTGGTAGTCTCTTTATCATGGAATTTTTAACTTCCCGCAAAGAAAATTGAAAATTTTCAAAAATCGGGAAGTTATTGGTTTCACCCCGTTTTGCAAGAATCAAGTTTTTATCAGATCTCGACGTTTGAAGACCACAGGAAGCTTTCCTGACTATCCCCACGAGGGGGTCACTATGTCGGTACGTATGTGTGTGTGTGTAACCCTCTTATAACTTTTAAACGGTTTAATCGATTTTACCGCGGTTGGCGCCATTTAAATAGACTTGACCAAACTTAGATTTTGAATACAATTCAGACTATTTCAGACCAATAGATTCCGAGAACTCTCAAAAAAATCGTGAAAAAAATTTTTTTTTTAAATGGTTTATTTTTGGAATAACTTTCAAACGGCTCGATCTATCATCTCCATAAACTAATCAGCTCTTCACCTTGAAAAACCACCTCCATTGCCGCTCATTTGGTAATATCGATTAATTCGTTAGAGAGATATCGTGAACGAAAGAAAACCGAAAGAATTGTTTTTTCGAGACTACTCCGAAGTTTTTAGTTTGATCAATCCAAACTGAAAAATTCTTCATGAGGCTTAAAAAACTGCGTTGAATGCTGCTAACTGTTTGGAAATCGGTTTATTCATTCAAAAGTTATTGCAGTTTCAACATTCAAAAAATAGTATTTTATCAAACATCTATCAGACTTTTGAGCTCGAAGAGCTCAAAAGCATAGAAAAGATATCTCTTTGAGCTCGGAGAGCTGAAGATAACACAAATTATATTTTTGAGCTCGAAGAGCTCAAAAACGTCTTGAAAGTGCAATTTTAAGTGCTTAGATATCGAATTAGCGGAAAGTTGCAAGGATGGCCTTTAGGGTCAACCGTTTTCCAGATTATTTTTTAGAATTTCAATAGTGCCCGAAAATTCGTGTGCAAGTATTTCACCTTCAGATTTTTTTTCTAGAACAAGAGCAATTGACAAATAAGTGCTTACGTCAATAATTTTATTTTCTAAATATTTTCGGTTACTCAATTTTTTATGAGTGACAAGAGACTGATTTAAAAATCTTAAGGCATTGTTGATAACAGGTAACTGTGTATTGATACTCAATTGACAATGACTTTTATTCAATTGTGAATTACTACTACTGCAAAATGTTCATTGACCGGATAATGGATCTATTCTCAAAAAATTAGCCGTGTAAATATTAGTTACAAAAATAACGAATTTAGTATTTATAAAGGTAACTGATAAGCACAAAAACTATTTTGAAAGTTATATCAGATAAAGTTCGGTTGAGATGTTGACCAATGGCTGTGATCTCCTTATTATCAGAAGTATCATTGTCACTACTGCTCATAAATATTGTTTCTTCATCTTTTTTTTCTCGTACTTCTTCTTGTTCTTGTTCTTGTTCTTATTCTTCTTTGAAACTAAGAGTTAACTTATTTTGACATGCTGTACACAGATAATGAGTACTACTGATGTTAAACTTTGACTGTACATGACTCGAAGCTAACTTTAAAGAGTTTTTCACTATGTGATTATTCAAATAAAATGGATTACAGCATACATTGAATTCTTTAAAATTTGACATTATGTTATACTACCGAATTATTTATCCTCTCTTTTCGTAATCACAAAACTGAAGTAAATCTTATCGCTTGATTTTTAGAAGCGTACTGTTGAATGGGAGTGAAAATCAAAACAAACCTCAGATGACAGGCGAAAGCAGCGCCGTACTGTTTCTAAATGATCAAATGATAACATCAACGATCTTGAATGTTTTTTATCCACTTGTGCAACAAATAAAATATATAACAAAGTAAAAACAATATAAAATAAAAAATAACAAAATTATTTGTTACGTTCCCGGAATTTCGCCCAAAATATTTTTTTTTATTTTTTCTAAATATTATATTGAATATAAATCCAACCTTCCCAATGCACATTAAGAGATATCCCGCTGCTTAGCTGGTGGTTCTATCAGCAGCTGAGTAACAGAAATTTCGCAATAAGGCATCAGCAGAGAGTCGCCGTAACCGCGGATAGTCCAAACATCTTACGTCAGCATGGATCCCGGGCCTCGATGACTCTCTCAGGGAATAACCTGAGCTGCAAATATGGCTGAAAAACTGTTCATAAAAACTCATCTGGAGCTAATTCAAATCAGTAGATCTCGAGACTCTCTAGTGCAGAGAGCTCCGTCTTTCGACTTGAATCTCTCTAGATCCTATATACCAATAAAACCAACGATACTGAAATAATTGTGCATAATAATGATTATGGGTGCGAGTTCCGCTTAACAGCCGTTCCGCTTGCCATAACGAAATTTATTAGCGAGAGTGCTAGCCAGCGTTCTGCCAGCCTAACCTTCCCTCAGGACGAGCACTTTACAGCGTTCGCCAGGTTCCTAATTCTTCGGCGTGAGCGCTAGCCAGCGTACCGCCAGAATTTCTGTAGAGCCACGGGCAGAAGTAGTGCGGGCGACCAAACCGTCATTGCAAGTTATCGAGGACGAAATACTCGTTGAACCGCAAGTGAAGGTAGTACAGGTGGCTAAGCCGCCGGTGCCCGTTGTCGACGACGAAATCCTCCTGGAACCAAGGGTGAGAGTAGTGAGGGACATCTAGAATGACTCTCCAAAATTACCTTCTTCGTCGTACCAGGGTCCAGAGGGTCAGTCCATCATCGCGAGTAATAATCGCCCTGCTTACTGGACGGACATCGAAGTTGGTCCCAGTAGAGATTCCCGAGGTTCACCCTCCTGGAGGCATCATCCCGGTCGATGACCCCAGATACGGCAACTACTCCGAGGAGTATTTCCGTAAGACGTGGTACGGTACTTACCCGCCCTTCGAAGCGAAACAGAGAAGACAGGGGGGTTATCTGGGCTGATTTATGGGGCCCATAATGATGAGTCTATAAAAACTAATTTAAGTAAAGTTAGCTTATCTGTTACGGCACGCCGGGGGTCAGTAGATTAACCAATGATGTCAAACCTGAATTTATTCTCAGTTCTTAATGTTAATACCGCCACTGATAATTTAAAGGCGTATAAAATTAACTTCTGAAAATCGAGAACGTAACACATTTAACTTTAAAATTCTAAAGAAGTTATAAAGCATTATTATCCCATTACGAGACTAGGCTTAAAATTTATCTTTTAAGAAGTAATACTTATGAGAATTAAAAAAAAAATCGAAAGATACAAACACTCTTAAAATTCACGTTCTAACTTTAAAATTAAAAAAAAAAACAATTTAATCTATCACGAATATTTTTTTTCCATAAAGTTCGTTTCTAAACAAAAATTTAGAAAAAAAAATACCTAAATCGGACAATTTCTCGCCAAGTTATGGCTATTTAAGAATAAACAAAAAACCTCCTCAATTTGCAAAAATCCATATCTTGTGATCGGCTGAATAAAAAAAATTTTTAATAAATCACGGAAATCTATTTCCAGGGGTAGAGAAAAATGCCCAAGTTTCAGCGAAATCGGTGATGCAACGTTCATCAGTAGGTTGAGTTGGCATGCAACGCACCATATATATATGGGGCATTCCACGCCAAATCGGATAGCATTCTGCCTTTGCATCTCCGATTTTTTTGAAAATTTTTTATGTTATAGTACCCATTGAAAAAGACCTCCATGATTTTTTTCAATTTTTTTTGCCCAGCCGTTTTCGAAATATCAATTTTTGAAAAAAATCGCTTTTTATTTTTCAAATGTCTGTAACTTTGCGAAAAATGGGCCAATCGGGACGTTTTTTTTTTTGAAAATTTTTGTTTTCAAACACACTTTTAGGATATAAAATCAAAAATAAATTTTAAACTGTATTTCTATAAGATTTTCAAATTTTGACTTTAAAATGTTGATTTCCAAAAAACACGTACTGATCGATTTTCTTGAAAATTTTTTCTAAAAAACTGTCAATTATCCCCCAAGTTTTAAGCCTAGTCCCTTAATGGGCAATCGATGGGATCCATTTTTTTCCGATTTTTCAAAATTTCAAATTCCAACTTTTTGTAATAAAAAATTTCTAAAAAAATTCTATGCTCAGGATTTACCTTAAATAACTTACTGAAACAGTTTTCATCATAATTATTAAATTTTATTTACACTAATCGATTATTATTATTTCTCACTTATTTCCTTACACGTTTAAATATTTTATAAATACGAGATTCACTGGATGATGAAAATTCTTTAAATCGCAAAGTATCTTTTCCGTCTGGAATGACACAATGATATTTCTGCGTCCCTGTGATTGTTTTTGCTCGTGAATATCGTTGATCCAATAAAAGTTTAGCCTGATCATACTTTTCATTAGAAAAAAATTCAATATTCGTATTTGGTAAAGAATTTGGTTTTTCCGCCCATTCAAATAGTTCGACAGGAGTTGAAATTTGTTGGTCATACGGAAGTTGAAGACTTGATCGAGCTGCCATCCTTTTGAAAGTCCCTCCAGCTCCATCACGAGGTCCTTTCCCATGTGCGGTTGCAAAGTTATGCCATTCAGCTTTAATTCCAAAGTCTTCTTCATGATAATGGAGATTTACAAAATTTTTGAAATTTTTAAATTGTTGGGGTGCTCCGTCAGAAAAGTAAATAATTTTCGAGATATTATTGGAAAGACCTTTGATAAAATTAGTGGTGATTCTTGTAAACTCATTAACAGCAACTGCATCGTGAGATAAGCAATCTGATACAATTACTAGACACTTATGAACCAGCTCATTATTGTTTTTATAATAAATTACAACTGGATAAACAGTTGCCTGGCTGTTATTCCAGTGGAATCCAGATGCAGCATTCTGAATAACAAAAGCATAATTTTCCGCAAAATCACAGATAACAATAAATTCATTCTCCTTCAATGATTCTTTCAACGACCTCAAATAAGTCGCTTGCTCTTTAGCAATATAATTATGAGGAAGAAGACTTGTGATTTTCTCACAAAAACTGTCTACAAAATCTGATGAAGTTTTCACAAATGTCTCTAAGCTCGTACGGGGATGTGAAATCCAATACTTATAAGTAGTTTCATCAATTTCATTTTCTTCTAGTACATTTAATAGTAAGTCTTTCAAAGTTTGTATTCCTGGACACTTATCACAGTTGTAAAAGAAACAATCAGAGGTAGGGTTTTGACATGTGATTATCTTCAGGCAGTCACTATACGTCAGTAATGGTGTTGCTAATTGTTCAGTAAGTGCTGCCAAGTTAGACCCTGTAATAAACGAGACCATGAATGATTTTGAAAAAGACTTTTCTAGTGTATCACTTACCTAACATCATAAGCTTGACATTTTGGTGTATAGAACACACACAAATAGTGTGAGTTCCACTCGAACCAGCAAGCACGCAATGTTGAGGACGCAATGATGCAAATTTTGAAAAACCAACCCGGCAATCTGGATGACGTTCCTTGAAAAGTTCATATAACTCTTTTAAGTTCGAGAGAATGAGACGTTTCTGGACATGCTCACGTTTTCCGTCATCATTTCTAATAGAACGATAATCTTTCATCCCTGGCATATTTACACTAATTTCATCACTAACATAAAATTTTAAAATCTTAGATTTAATGTCATTCGATAGATGTCGACCTAAAATGTAAATAAATTGAATTTATTATCATTAAAAACATTAATAGGCATTATTGATTTGAATATGATTTTGAAAAGATTCTAACCTAATTTGGCATTTGGAGTTGAAAGAATTCCTGTTTTATCTCGAAGAGATTTTGCAATTGACGCCATGTATATTGTACAACCCATTACTTCACATACTCGAGATAATCCCCATGATTCAGGTAAAAGAGTAAGAATTTGAATTTTTTCACATCGTTGCTTATTACTATCGTTGAATTTATTTTTTATTTATCGAGCAATTCTAAGAAATTTTGAGAGTTGATTTCATCATCAGAAAGTTTTGTTACTCCTAAGGAGGTATTCAATTTTTCATATACTTTTTTGACTTTGTTTTCTAAATACTTTTGACTATCGACATGTTTTTTTATAATAGGTGATTGATTTAGTAAAGCAAATGCATCATTGACCACTGGCAATACTGTTCCTAAACTTAATCCAGATAAACTACTGGTTTGTGCTGTCAGTTCTCCACTAAAATCTTCTAACCCTAAAAAGTGAAAAGATTGAATTATTATTTTGAAATGATAAACTTTTTGTACCACAAGATAATATCAGGCCATATAATTTGGCTGAACTTACCTGATGAAATGTTTGAAATTGATGAAAGAGTACTTCCAGTAGGATTATCTTCCAATTGCTCTTCAACATGAGTGTTAATCTCAGCAACAGGACTAGATGCAGTACTTTGTAAACTTAATGCTTTTCTGCACGATGTGCAGAGATAGTCATTAGTACTTAAATTATATGCAGTTTGTTGAGTCACAGAAGCTCGTCGGAGACCATTTTTCACTCTATGATCTTCCAATTGTAGAGGATTACAGCACAAATTATATTTTCCAAAATTTTCCATAGCGTAAATATTCACAACATTGTTTGTTTATTCACAATAAAATTTAGACACTTATATTTCTTTGCAAAAAGTTAGTACAGATTGTGGAGAAAAGACACTAAGAAAATGTGGTTAACAACAATACCCTTACTCTTGTTTTGAAATCAAAATGTAAACAAGAGAAATACTTAATCAAAAAACAATCTACTACAGTCTTCCTTACCGGCTGTAGTGAACAGTTGGAATGAGTTTCAAGTAACGGAGGCTTTACAATCACAAAAATAAACAAATTTACGATGTAAGCTTTAAAGAATTTTCATCATCCAGTGAATCTCGTATTTATAAAATATTTAAACGTGTAAGGAAATAAGTGAGAAATAATAATAATCGATTAGTGTAAATAAAATTTAATAATTATGATGAAAACTGTTTCAGTAAGTTATTTAAGGTAAATCCTGAGCATAGAATTTTTTTAGAAATTTTTTATTACAAAAAGTTGGAATTTGAAATTTTGAAAAATCGGAAAAAAATGGATCCCATCGATTGCCCATTAAGGGACTAGGCTTAAAAGTTGGGGGATAATTGACAGTTTTTTAGAAAAAATTTTCAAGAAAATCGATCAGTACGTGTTTTTTGGAAATCAACATTTTAAAGTCAAAATTTGAAAATCTTATAGAAATACAGTTTAAAATTTTTTTTTGATTTTATATCCTAAAAGTGTGTTTGAAAACAAAAATTTTCAAAAAAAAAACGTCCCGATTGGCCCATTTTTCGCAAAGTTACAGACATTTGAAAAATAAAAAGCGATTTTTTTCAAAAATTGATATTTCGAAAACGGCTGGGCAAAAAAAATTGAAAAAAATCATGGAGGTCTTTTTCAATGGGTACTATAACATAAAAAATTTTCAAAAAAATCGGAGATGCAAAGGCAGAATGCTATCCGATTTGGCGTGGAATGCCCCATATACTAGCTGTTACCCGCCCGCTGCGCTGGGCACTTCATAGAATTGCAATTTTAGATGTGGACTTGAAATTCAATTGGAGTATTATTTTGACTTGCACAGGTTCCACATTCCATCGGATCAGAAGTAGAACTTATTGAAATCCGTGTTGAGATGATCGTGTTATGTCTAAAGTGGAGCAGAATTCGTGCCCTGACTATAATATACCAGAGTTTACGCTTTAACGTAGGGACTTCGCTAAATTATAAGCGAGAAAACACTTCCGGCCCACACTTTAATCGGACACAATTATAATCTATTTTGGTCCTAGTATTTTCCAACCACTAGACCAGGAACCCAAAAGTATTGTGAAAGGATATTGATGTGTTTCAAATAAGTTAATTTAAATCAAGTTAAGTTATATAAAAATATATTGAAATTATAAAAAAAAAAGTTGAGTTACAGAATTAAATGGTTACAAATGATAATACTTACAAAAAGTAAATCGTTTACAAAAGTAAAATGGTAAAACTTACAATAAATTCTTTTAAGTATTTTTTTATGTCAACCATCAAAATTTTATATGAGAACTTCAATCGGTTTGCACATACCTTCATCGTTACGTCGACACACGTGGGTTTTATTTTAATAGAATGGTTATGTTCAGTGAACAGGCCCACTCAGTGAGCAATACGTCACTGTGGGCTCCCCAAGACATTTGAAAAATAAAAAGCGATTTTTTTCAAAAATTGATATTTCGAAAACGGCTGGGCAAAAAAAATTGAAAAAAATCATGGAGGTCTTTTTCAATGGGTACTATAACATAAAAAATTTTCAAAAAAATCGGAGATGCAAAGGCAGAATGCTATCCGATTTGGCGTGGAATGCCCCATATATATATGTTTATCCAGTATGGCTTTCGCGGACCCGTTGAACACGTGCTATTTTATTTCATATATTATTAATATATGACATAACAAGTTTATATATGCGATGTTTTTTTGCGTATTGTCAAAAATTTCAATTGTATCAAATTATTAATCGCGTGGGGAGTATCTGACACCCCAACTCATATCTACAGCAGTGCTTATCTGTTTTATACGCGTGGGGTATTTTTAACATTATACTTGTTACAGAACATTAATTTCTGTTTTCACGTATTCTTTTAATCAGCTGATATTGACTTCTTATAATGTTTATACGTATTATGAATGGAAACTTTTTATTGGTTGATTCAACGAAGAAAATATTTTAGATCAATTATTAACTGTCCAAGAAATAATTTCTATATTTTCAGACTTTCTGCAAAGTATAAGAAACTGCGTCAATTATCACCCAGCCCATCAAGCTTGATAAATTTATTTAATAGCTATTTACGTCTTATTATTTTAAATACACTCGTCAGCTATTAATATTTTAATTAAAAAAAACTGAAACTGCTGATCATTTGAATAGTAAGAAAATTTTAATTATAACACCCAACGTGTATATTTTATTTAAAGGCGATTATGATGAATGTCAATTAGCTCATGCTGGCATAACTGGAATGTTAATAATTTTTATAAATGAAAATTCTTTATTAGTTTTTTTAACTAAAAAGTCATTTGTGATCAAATACTATAATATAAATTGATGATTGAACTGAAGTTAGTTGAGTATTGAAAATCTCGAAAGAATAGTTACTGATTTCTTATTGGATAGAGTCAAAGCGCGCGCGTATGCACGCAATTTGAATAGGGACCGAGCGCTAACTGTAGAGGCACCACATCTGTCTGAAGTGGCGCGCACTGGTGTATAACATAAGCATTAAATGGGCAAAAAGTATTAAAATATCTTATGTATTTTTTTACTAAATAATAGAATAAATAATAAAATATGCTTTTTGACCAGTATTAATTGGTCGTATTGGAAGGAAAAATAATTCAGAAAGTTGAAAAAAAAAATTAGGCCATGGATATTAAATGTGTTAAAAGAAATTTAACATTATTAAGTCAAATTCCGCCTCTAAACACGTCGTATGTCTGTCATTTTTCTCTGGAGTACCACTAGTACTGAGCGAAAAATAATAAAATTTCACAAGTTTGTCAATTTGACGGTTCCGACTTGATATATTTATATATGTCGTGATATATCAAAACTCTACAGTTAAAAAAATTTCAAACAATTTATTAATTTATTTAAATAACAAATAAATTAACATTAAATCACATTTAAAATTTTTGCCCATTAGCTTACAATTTCTATCACCAGTTGTCGTGATAGTCTAGAGGCTCGGTCCCTATTTTTTTATTTTTTTTTGTCAAAAAACGGAGCGATCATTCTGGGGGTGCTTGTTTTTCAGGAAAATTGTGAATGTGATACAATTATTATTATTATTATTATTATTATTTTTATTTTATAACAATTTTAAAGAAATAATATGAATTTCTCATTACTTTAATATTTTTTCCAGGTCTATTTTTTCCGCTTTATTTTTTTCGATTACCGATTTTCTTATACGGCCAATATATTTTTACTAGAATTCTAAAATTAAGGTTTTTAATCATTAATTTGAATTTTAGCTAATTATGAAAATATAAATCTTAAAATTGCGGTTTTATAAATGGTGCTAAAAAAAATTTTGAGAAATTATTTTTTATAAAATTAAATATCAATTAACTTTTATAAAAAAAATTCTTTTATGCAACCAAAGTTTTTGCGATGATACCAAAAATTTGACATAATTGATTATGAATTGTTATTTCAAAATAACGGGGAAAAATTCTAGCTCTAATTATAACAATCAATCAGTTGATATTGCATCTTATGATGTTAATTGGAGTTATAAATAAGAATTTCCCATGAGTTTTTTTGACAAAAAAAAAAAAAAAAAAAAAAATCTAGT
>JZSA01001523.1:0-10872 GCA_000956155.1 Cotesia vestalis
ACATACATACATACATACATACAGACACACGGACATCATCGCGAAAACATTCAAGGAAGCTTTCTAGGACCTCAAAACGTCAAGATCTGATGAGAACTCGATTTTCGAAAAACGGGGTAAAACCAATAACTTCCCGATTTTCGAAAATTTTCAATTTTCTTAGCAGGAAATTAGAAATCCTCCGTCACAGACCTTGTAAATTATATTTTGAAGACCTGTCAAAAATTTTATCAAGATGGGTTGAGTAATTCTCAAGAAATCTTAATAACCGTCTTTGAAAACATAGTTTTGAAAAAAATGCGTTTAAAGTTTTGAGTGACAATACAACAGCGCTTTGAGCGCGTAAATTTTTAAAACTGTATCTCCGAAACTATTATTTGCATCGATTTGAAACTTTAGGACAATATTCTAGAGATGTTGTTGAATTTAATAAGACAATAGAAAAAAATCGATTTTTTGAAACCGCGAAACCCATGTAACCCCTTTATCGCAAATAAACGACCAAGTTACTTAGGCATTCGCATTCAATGACTTACAATTTTTTAAGAGAATTTTTCAAAAAAAAGTTCGACTCAATCAATGAAATTTTTCACAAGTTGCAATGTTTTCAGGGTTTTATAAATGAAGGACAGGTACATTTTTAAAATATCTTGATGTACTTTTCCACTGATATTGCACATAATAAATTTTTGAAAAATGTAAAATTAAACTCTATTGAATTATCTTGACAATAGTATGCAAAGTATCTTGATTCCGTGAACAAAGAAGAGTATAATTATAAAAATAGTCGCCGAAATGACGCGAAAAAAAATTTTCATTCATAAAGCACTCTCTGATTCTTCACATCATAAGCCGTTGACAATAGTCGTCTGAAGCGGAGCATCCTGACATAATAATATTGAAAAGACAATTTCACTATTTTGGTTATTAAATTTCCTAAAGAAAAGGTTCAATGCACAAATAAAATTCAATTTAAATTTGAATACATAATATTTTAACATTAATTATCATTGTCATCTCCTACAATTTCATGCATTCCTACACTAACTGTTCTAAGTCTTTATTTTTCTCTTGATTAATATAGTGCAACAAACTTTAATTACGAAATTCGCCAATCGTATTAGATGACGTCATTTTCAATTAAAGAGAATCCCAAAAATTACAACCTGTAATAACAAATAATCATTCATAAGAAGTTCTTGATGCATACCGAATTGTTAGTCTATTTGTATTCAACAGATCACGCCATGAAGCAATATTTGCTGTTAGTTCAATCTTATTTAAAAAAAAACCAGTTTGCATAAGATATATACTAAGCTCTATAAAACTCACTCGCAATTAATAATCTGTGACGCCGTAGAATGTGAATGTACAAACTATGCTGATGCTGAGATATGTGCTCATACTCCCCATTTTGTAAATTGGTCGTACCAGTGCATCGAAAAGTTTACATTTAAAGCAATACACTTAAAATTGAATTATTGATATGAATTTCATAAAGAGCACATGCTGTGCCTTTTTTAACATTAGCTACATGCCGATTTCATGACAGTGCACTGTCAAACACAACTCATAAGTATTTGAAGGAATGAACAAACTCTACTATTTAATTGTCTAAATATAACTTAAGACTATCACTTTGACTATGATTTATTCTGCAAGCATTTGTCGCACTGCCGAAAAATTTAAACTTTATCTATATTTAACATTTTTCCGCTAGCTGTATAACATTTCATGTTTAATAGACATGTAGATCAGGTTATTACCAGACAGAAATGGCTTTGATGATTGTCCCCCGGTAGTAAAAATAAATTGACTGCACAGATATCAATCCATGTGTGCGATGTTTTCGTATGATGCGTGGGTTCCAATGAGACTATTACCAGGCCTATAATGTAAATAGCTTATTGCTAGTGACCGTATCACGAGAATACGATAATAGATTTGCATTGCAATCACCCATAACATATATATATGTATATATATACAAAGTAAATAATGCTGTGAAGCATTATTAGAAGTAAATATATATATATATATATATATATATTTAATTCTGTTTAGAAATATCTATGAGAAGCTCATTCTGAAAGTTTATTAATCATTAAGTCCTTAAAGGTCAATAAATAACGGCAAAGAGTATTTTCGGTTGAAAGGAAATCGAAATTTCAGTGATAAATTTAGATGTGTTTAAATCAATTTTCTAATTAATTTCTCAAAAAAAATTTTAATTAATAAAATATTACAATTTAAGGGGACCCGGTAGTCTAGCGGCCTAAAATTTAAGCTAGTTTAAAAATTTTATTCCTATATGAAGGGAATGACCTATGCTTTCAAATTTTTTTACACTTATTCTATTATTTATCAACAACACAAAAATAAAAATCAAGACAAAAAAAAATTTTTTTTTTAATTAAAAAAATGGTGCTGAAGTCCCCCTCTCAAAAAAAATGGACCTGACTGGTGGAAGTAGATTGATCTCTCCCTCTAATCTGAGATTAAAAAATTGACTGATTTTTAATTAGTAGAAGGATAGTTATCGTCGATACTACAATGAAAAAAAAAAAAAAAAAATATTTGACAAAATTGCACGTAGTTTAAAGTAAAAATCCGAAATTAATTTTCAAAAAATATTTTTGACTACGCGCCATTTTACGAGAGAGGGACTTCAGCACCATTTTTCTAATTAAAAAAAAAATTTTTTTTTTTTTATTTAATTTTCATTTTTTTGAAGTTGATAAGTAATAAAATAAGTGTAAAAAATTTGAAAACATTAGTCATTACCTTCACATAAAAATAAAATTTTTTTAAATAACTTCAATTTTAGGCCGCTAGACCATCGGGTCCCCATTAACGTTTCTCGTTTCAAGTTATACTAAAAAAATTTTCATTAAATTATCGTTTAAAAACCAATGAAAGATGTTTTAATAGCAAATCTGTTTAAAAAATATAAACTTATTATTAATTAAAAATTTTTTATTTAAAAATCCGTGGGCTGCTTGATATCAATTAATTGTAATATTTGATAGATATCAACTATTGTAATAGCCCTGATTAGAAAAAAAGATTTGAAACGATTCGAAATGATTGAAAGCGATTAAAAACGAGTCAACTTGACAAATATATAGATATACATTTTGCATGGGTTGAATCGTTTTGAATCTTTTTTTTTAATAAGGGAGAGTTATTATAAAAATATCGTAGAAAATACCTGTAAATAATTGAATTGAAAATAAATTAACTTTATTCAAAAGAGAAGTTATTAAACCAAAAAAATCATTTTGAAGAGTTTCATTGTCTTGAATAAAGTTAAAAAATTTTTGAACTGTAAAATTTTTATTGGTCTATAAAAATTTTATTTGATTCATAACCTTTTTTTCATCATTCAATACAATAGAATTATTCAGAATTACTTCCATGTTTCAAGATTTGTATCGAACCAGGTAAATTTTTTTTCAATCGGTTGATGTCAATTTGTATAGAAAATATTATTTGATTACTTTTTCATATAATATTCTTACGAAAGAATGAAGTACTTACCAACGAATACATTATGTTTCGGCTTTTTTGATATGAAAGTGTTTAATTGCTTATGATAACTTTCTAAGAAATTATTTGTTCGATTCCGTAGTTTATAAACAGAAATCTGCTCTGCCCCTTCTTGCTTCAACCATTGCTTTTTATAATAATTCAGGTAATCTCTGAAATAATCGCCAAAATCGTTTAAGCATTCTTTTTCAATTTTTTCGTAAACACTTTCAATGAATTCAGCTGGTAACAAAGCAAGAAGTTTTAATCGGTTCAAAACAATGAAAAGTTCCGGGCGTTCTTCTTTAGAGTTATCCTTGTCTATTAATTTCTTATCCTGAGCATTTTTGATCAAGGCCTATTAAAATAGAAAATAAAGTGTAAGTATCTTTTTGTGATTACAAATATACACAAATATAACTTGTGTAATTTTTTGGGCCCTTCGAGCGTGAAAATCGAATTTTTGTTCGGAACATCGCTTTTTTTTTTTTTAACTTCCCGCTAAGAAAATTGAAAATTTTCGAAAATCGGAAGTTATTGGTTTCACCCCGTTTTTCGAAAATCGAGTTCTCATCAGATCTTGACGTTTTGAGGTCCTAGGAAGCTTCCCTGAATGTTTTCGCGATGATGTCCGTCTGTATGTATGTATGTATGTATGTATGTGTGTGTGTGTGTGTGTGTGTGTGTGTGAACATGTAAACCTCCTACAACTTTTGGACGATTTGACCGATTTCATCGCGGTTAGCGCAGTTTGAAAGAGCTTGGGCATAATCACATTGAAAGTACAATTTGGACCAATTGCGGCCGGTAGATTTTGAGAAATCTTAAAAAAACCCCGAAAAATTAGCGGGAAGTTAAAAATTATTTCTAATGTGGTTATTTTGAAATAACTTTTAAACGGCTCTACCGATCGATTCTAAAAACAAATCAGCTTTCAACATCAAAAAACTACGTCGATCGCCACCATGTCAGTGAAAATCGGTTGATTCGTTTGAGAGATATCTTGAACCAAAAAAAAAACCGAGAAAAATGTTTTTTCGAAATTACTTTGAAATTCCTAGTTTGATTAATTCAAACTTGACGATTCTTCACGAGGCTATAAAAACTACGTCGAATGCCACCGATCGTGTCAAAATCGGTTAATTCATTCAAAAGTTATTGCGGCTTGAAAATTCCAAAAATCGTGTTCGATGAAAATTTTATTAGACTTTTGAGCTCGAAGAGCTCCAAAGTAGAGAAGAGTTATCTCTTTGAACTCGGAGAGCTCATTGCTCTGGCATCAAATAAAAAGATTGGAATAATTAAACTAACCTGACTATAATGGAAATAACAGGTTTTTGTTTTAATGCCAGGAAAAACCTCTTTTAGACTATTTCGTAATGCAATTTCATAATCAGTCATGGAATATTTTGGCCTGAAATTTTTGAAATGCTCAGCCAGAAATTGAAATACTCGCAAATAACAATCAGTGCTTTTGTTGTTCATAAGAACCCAAGTGCAAGGTATAGCCTATAACAATTCAAAGAAAATTCCAATTACTCTTTAATAATTTATGTTTAAATATTGTATTGTACGTAATTTTAATTTTTACTAATTTAGTATCCCGTCAAATAGCTAAAAATTGTGTTTTGTCAGCGCCTTAAGAACGTATATCAAGCTTACGCAAAATAATATTTAATAATCACAAAATTTTCATCCAAAATCAAATGAAAAATTGTGAAGTACCTTTTGACAATCGTTATCAGTTCGTAATTGAACCATAACTGTCATCAATTGCCCATTATGCACATGCAGATCAGGAAATGCGTCAAAAGTCGCGTCAGTTGAAATAACTTCTACGAAAGGACTAATTTGTTCCAAGTAATCTGCATCGTACATAAGAACAACAGTGGCTTCCTTTACTTCACGCTTGCTGTTTTGGACTGGAAATGTTAAAAGCTTCGCTATTAATTGCATTTCCTTATGCAATCCATATTTTAATTCTTCGCTGGAACTTTCCATGCTTCTTCCAAATTCCATCAAATTATTCGAAGCTAACTTAATATTAGTATTAACCGGATTTTCTTTTTTAATAGATCGCTGCACCCTCTTACGTAAAGTACACAACGATAGAGATGATGTCACTTCAGGTTCACTGAAAAAAAAAAAATAATGTTAGGATTCATTACTTTCAGATAACTAAAAATTAAACTCTTATAATTTATAATTCCGGATTTGTTGTTATCAGGATTTTAAAATGATTCATAAAACAATAAATATATCAATTATTTTCGGTTGTATCTTTTGATTTTATACTAAGCCAATTCCTTATGATGACGTTTTATTAAGTTATATGTCATCAAAGTCATATTTAACGCAGACAATCGATTTTATAGCTATACACATATTTTAAAAAGTGAAGAGAAAATATCACCTATAATCAAATTCTTTAATGGTTAAAAGTTGGAGAAAGATTAAAAAATTTTAATTTCAATTGATTATATAACACAAGTAAAAAGTTAATAGTTTGGACACAGAAAGAGATTAATTTCATTAAAACACTGACAAATTATAGCACAAAATAGTAAGAATGTATGAAAAGTTGCATACTTACTCTCGTTCCAAAGCTTTCACAACTTGTTTCGGTTTTACAAATGGTAAACAAGAAAATAGTCTTAGAGTTTGACAAAATTTAGTGTCATCAGCCAACTTAAGATTTCGACTATGTTTGTGACGATATTTGTTAGATTCTTTGAATTTGTTGTCAATCATAACACCACCACCATTGCACCGCTTTATCTTGGAATTATCATAAATACATTTAAAATACCTAAACAACAATGTAATGAGAAAAAATTAGTTACTATTGGCTGAATCGACCATAATTTGTAGTTCTATCAATATTTTATAAATTGATTATTGTAAGGAATTTAAAACTTAATAATAACCACATTTTTTTTCCTAAACGTTCATTGAAATATGAATTTTTTAAATGATAAGAATATCCAAAAAAGGACCATTTCTGTCGAGGTGCACGCTTTATTTTCACCATTGCGAAAAATTTTAATTATTATTACGACTAATAACCATGAAAATTGTAATTCCAAGGCAAATGTAATCAACTATTATCATATATATGAACAACAAATTGACTAAGACATTACATGACTAACTTCATTACAGATATTTGCTCAGGGTCTATTTTAAGAATAAATCACATAACAAAAAATTTAGTTGTCACCGAAATAAAAAATTTTTAGAAATTTTTATGAGTGAACTTAGCAGACAACAGACAATCGAAAACTTTGACAATCGATATCTCAGCGAAAGAATCGAATTTACAAAAATAAAAAAATGGAGTCATCAAAGCTTGGATATTTACAACGGTATTTATTTGTATTTAAAAAAAAAAAATATTTCTTGGACAAGGATTTATAAAACGAAATTTCGACGAATGCTCCAATCAACAATTTCTGGCGGGGAAATTGAAAATGAGGAATAAAATTACAATCGGGTATAGTAAAATTACAAAACATATATAGCTCTGTGAGATTACTAATTTTACAAAACGGTTTTGTTATTTTACAAATATTTTTAGATTAGCTGAGTTTGTAAAATTACAATACTTTCCTTGAATTTTACTTGAATTGAAGTAATAAAAAAGAAAGATTTGATTTAATCTTTGTTAACATTTTATTTTTATGAAGCGCTAACTAGATTTTGCATCTCACGTAGACCAAATTTTTACAACTCTGATGATATAAAGTGATAATAGTATTTACCCTAATTAAGAATCGAACGCGAGCCGCGCGCTTGCCAGACCGATACCTAACGTCCTACGCCGTCCGACCGATAGGTGATTTAACATCTCATTATTCTTATAAGCTAATCCTATGTGGTGTTTGAGCTTTACGGCTTATTATTTATTATTTACATTATTTGTGTTATTTAATGCTGTTCATTGATGAGAAATAACTAACTTTTACATTATTTATAATTCATTGAATATTATAAAAATTAAAGTCTAACATATACTCATTCAAATATATTGATTTCGAAATTATCGCTTGAGCGTAATATTAAAATTTATAAAAGATAAATGATGCCTCGAATTTATTATTACAAATAAACAACCATAGACTTAAAATTAGTAAAAATAAATATGATGAACATTGTTATTTTTTGATACATTAGTCTCATTCTTGTAAAACTGAAAAGTATTTTTTTTTTAATTGGAAAACAGTGAAGTAGAATTACAATTCATTTAATATAATAAAAATTGTCTGGTAACATTACATTGCGCTGTGTAATTTTACAATGAAAATTGTAGAAATAAAAAAAAACTTGTAAAATTTTTTATGAGATTATTGTAATGTAAATTACAATATTGTTTTGTGATTTTATATACAATTTGCCGAATCAGATCACAAGTAATGTTTGCAAAATTAAAAAGCTTCTTCTTAAAAATTAACGAACGGTCCTGTAATATTACAATGCGTGTTAGGTTTGTACATGAAGATTGTTAAATTACAATACATCTGAGTAGATTTCCTGACAGGTGTTGGAAAATTACATTAATTGTATTTTATTTCGCATTGCTATACACTGATTTGTAATTTTACTTACCCTGATAGCCAAGTTGGTCGCAACTTTCCCGCAATTTGCTGCCGCAACTTGTCACCAAGTTGGCAGCAAGTCTTGAAAATACTCTCGGTTGGTGTCAACTTGTTCACCAAGTTGTCAGCAAAAACTACTTCTGAATTTTTTTCACATCAAGTTAACGACAAGTTTCACAAGAAATTGGGCGACAAATTGCGGCAGTAAATTGGTCTTCTTTTTCTCAGAAACTTGTAGCCAACTTGATGCCAACAATTACAAATTCAGAACTTGACCGCAAGTTGTCACTAAGTTAGTGACAACTATCTGACACCAACTTTGTTGGTTTGAAACTCTTTCTATCAGGGTATTATTTGTTTTGTAATTTGATTGTAATTTTACAAAAATTTTTAACAGTGTATGAGTCTCAAAACAGCCAATGGCTATTAACCTCCAACAGTAAAATTTAACCGCCAATTGACAATTCAAATAGCCCAATTGGCGGAAAATTGCCCAATCTGGCAACACTGCTATGAGATACCATTTTTAGTACACACAAAGTACTGTCTTTTTCTATGTAACGTGAGCAGCATGGTAGTGACCTCTATCGAATATTTCATTGCTATGCATAATTTCGATGTGATATTTTCTAAAGGTTATTCTATTCTATGTGATATTCTATTGTCATTATTGAAAGACATAAACACTGCATGACCATTCTCAAAGATTTAATTTTATAACATTTTATAATTTTTTAACATTTTTTGACAGAAGAAGGATTTATAAATTTTCATAAGTATTTAATTTCAAAAATTGAAATTAATTTTTTTTTAAATTAATCAAGTTTATTTATATATTGTCATGGCTAATTTATTCTTTATTAACCAAGAATTTTTCAAATCTGAAGATTTCGACAATGTTGTTAAAAAATATCAAAATGAAACCCAATATACTTTGGGTAAATACGATTCTCGAACCATGGAGACTTACTGTAGAAAAAGTGGTAAAAATGTTGATGATTATCCCAATTTATCACATTATTATTATTACATGCGTTGCTCAAGAGGAGGAAGTTACGTCCCAAAAAGAAAATGCAGCGTTCATTCCCGAAATGTTAAGTAAGTTATCATTTTTTTATTATCATATTGGTTTGACTATACTGGCACTCGACCGACTTTAATCGTGATAACTTAATGACATGTGTGACATACTTAGATTAGACATATTTGTTACAGATCCAATAAAATTGATTGTCCAGTACAGCTTCGCGTTTCCGCTGACCTACAAAGAAAGGTATTGGTTGTAACAGAATGGATATCGGACCATAATCATGAGCCAGTAAGTTAAACATGAATGAGCCAAGTAAAGCGTAGTACTTATCTGTGAAGCAAAAAGTATACACTAACTTACAAATTTATATATTATTTACAGGAAAATAAAAAACTTGATCATGTTGGTGGTAAATCTAAAGAAGTTCAAACAAGCCAAAAACTTCTGGCTGATAAGAGCATTGAAAAAAAATCAAATGATCAATTAACAGTCTCGCAAATTCTGAAGAACATAAAAAGTAGTATTGCATTTGATGAAAATACGGCTCAACAAAAGAAAAAAATGCTCATTAATTTATTAGAAAGCTTCAAAAAAATCGATGAAAATGAGCAAATTTCATCAGATGATGAGTCAACGCATTCTGTGATCCCGTCTCAAACAAACAATTCACCGCTACACCTTGATCTTCCGGCAATACCAAATTCTTCTCCTGTCAAAAAAGAGTTTTCAGAAGAAATCAGTGTTCAAACAAGCACATGTGGACGACCTAAGCGCCAAAGAAAACCCGCTTTAGGTTCTGATTTTTATACTTTCGGAACCGCAGAGCTTAAAAAAAGGATTTAATACTTTTTTTAAGCTTTGCGTAAGTACATATTTAAATGTTGAAAATATAATTTATAAAGTAAAATTTTATTTGTTGATCCTTCTATAAATTATTGAATGTTGATATATTTTTTGAGAAATTCCATCGATCTTTACACTACATAATAGATAATTGTGAAACTTCTCTAAATTTCGAATTTAAAAGAAACTTTAAAAATGATAATGAAGAATTTAATTGTTTTAGACCACCAGAAAAAAATAGCACGCGTCTGTTATTATTCCGATTTCTAAGCACTTGAAGGCACGAACAATCGATATTAGAATGACTGATCTTTAAAATAATATCCCTGTCTCCGAACTTTCAAGAGCACGGACAATAATGAATCATTAATTTCAGCTCGTGCTGATTTTTTCAGGCCTTCAACGTTGCCTCAGATGTTGACAGAAGAGATTTTTTTTTCTTCCACAAAAATTCTGAGCTATTAGGTTTGAGGGAAACGGAAATCTGAATTAAATTTTTTTTTTTAATATTTTAGTGTCTAAAAGATCTTAGAATCTCGGAAAATTATAAAAATTCGATTTACATTAAAATTTACGTTGCTCAAAAGGCTCACAGCAACAGACATCGGTATAAAATGCCTTTTATTAGTCTTCCGTATCTGTAAGGTCGGACATCAGCATAGAATTCAGTTTTCTTTAATTTTTTTTAAGGTCACAAAGCTTCGACAACCGCGTGAATCATAGATATTTCATTGATTACTATAACTTTCTGTGTTTTTCATGTATTCAAATGAAAAAAGTTGAATTAATATAATTAAATCTATTTTTCCGTGTCTGAAGATCTTATAATCACGGAAAATTACAAAAATTCTATTTAATTTAAAATTTTCGTGGCTT
>JZSA01001525.1:0-10683 GCA_000956155.1 Cotesia vestalis
TTGGATCGTTTTTGATGAAATGGAATAATTATTAGAGCTCAAAAAACCATCTTCATCGCTGCCAAGAAGTGAAAATCGGTTGAATGGTTCGTGAGTTATCGTTATCCAAAAAATTAGGAAAAAGTGAATTTTTCAAATTTTTCTAAGATTTCCGGTTTGATCAGTTTGTGTTTAAAATTATATTGTAGAATTTCAAAAACTGGATAGAATGCTGCCAACCGCGTGAAAATCGGTTCATTCATTCAGAAGTTATTGCAGTTTGAAAATTCAAAAAATACTGTTTATTAAACTTCTATTAGACTTTTGAGATCGAAGAGCTCAAAAGCTTAGAACAGCTAACTTTTTAAGCTCGGAGAGCTCGAAGTAACATATTAATTGTATTTTTAAGCTCGATGAGCTCAAAAACGTCAAAGTTCAATTTTAAGCGCTTAGATATGGTACTAGCGTACCCGACAGACGTTGTCCTGTCTACACGTCTTTAATTTGACACTGCGATGGTAGCGCCGTCTGTCGGATCCAATGTAAAACATTCCAAAATCAACAACTACTAATAAATTAAAAATTAATTAAAAAAACATTGTCCAGCGGACAAAATTGTGAATCTAAACCATTCCCAGATCCCCTTGAACACACACAAAAAATTTCATCAAAATCGGTCCAGTCGTTTAGGAGGAGTTCAGTCACATACACACGCACACAAGAAATATATATATTAAGATATATATATATATAAAAAATAGTGAAGATATACTATCGTGTGGAGAACTATTTTTACTAGAACATTTTCTATTTGTTTGAACAAATCATAGTTAACAATAGAAAATTTTATTCCAGAATATAGGTCTCAAACGATTCCAATTTTCATGAATTGTAAAGATATTCTATCATGTCGAGAACTTTTTAACTTCCCGCTAAGAAAATTAAAAATTGCCAAAAATCGGGAAGTTATTGGTTCTACTCAGTTTTGCAAAAATTGAGTTTTCAACCGATCTCTACATTGTAAGGTCCTAGGAAGCTTCCTTGACTATCCCCACGAGGGTGTCACTATGTCTGTGTGTGTGTGTGTGTGTGTGTGTGTGTGTGTGTGTGTGTGTGTGTGTGTGTGTGTGTGTGTGTGTGTGTGTGTGTGTGTGTGTGTGTGTGTGTGTGTGTGTGTGTGTGTGTGTGTGTGTGTGTGTGTGTGTGTGTGTGTGTGTGTGTGTGTGTGTGTGTGTGTGTGTGTGTGTGTGTGTGTGTGTGTGTGTGTGTGTGTGTGTGTGAACCTCTCATAACTTTTGAAGTGGTTTTAATGGAGTAACTTTTAAACGGTTTTACCGATCGATTTTGAAAACTACTCAGCTCTCAACCTTAAAAAACCACGTCGGTTGCTGCTAATCCAGTCAAAATCGGTTGGTTCGTTCAAGAGATATCGTGAACGAAAAAACAACCGAAAAAAGTGTTTTTTTCACATAACTTTGATATTTTTCTTTTACGATTGTTTTTGGTGAAATAAAATAATTTTCAAAGCTTAAAAAACTGCGTGGATCGCCGCTAAAAACGTAAAAATTAGTTGATCGGTTCGAGAGATATCCTTGACGAAATATTTGGATACAAGAATTTTTTCAACATTACTCCGACATTTTTTGAAATAACTTTCAAACAGCTTGACCGATCGATTTCAAAAACTAATCAACTATTAACATCAAAAAATCACGTCGATCACCTTCGGTCCGGTCAAAGTCGGTTCATTCATTCGTGAGTTTTCGTTGACGAAAGAAAACCGAAAATAATTAGGAAAACGGTTCACCCTAAAGGCCATCCCTGCAACTTCCCCTTAATTCCATACCTGAGCGCTTAAAATTGTACTCATGACATTTTTGAAATTTTTGAGCTCAAAATATAATTCAAACCTCGTCAAAATCAATTCATGTATTCAAAAGTTACTGCAGTTTGAAAATTTGAAAAATTGTGTTTTATCAAAGTTGTATCAGACTTTTGAGCTCAAAGAGCTCAAAAGCCTAGAAAAGTTGTCCCTCTAAGCTCAGGGAGCTTAAAATAACACATAAATTGTATTTTTGAGCTTGGAGAGCTCAAAAACATCATTAGTGCAGTTTTAAGCTCCTGATATAAAATTAGCGGGACGTTGCACGGATGGCCTTTAGGGTCTACCGTTTTTCTAATTTTCTTATTTAAATTAATTTTTTATTATTTTCTAGAAGCAAAAAAATTGGCTAAGCTTAAAAAAAATCGGTGCCTGTACTTATGTACGCGCGTGAGAAGTTATACTTCTTTGGCATCATTAAAAAATAGTTTTTTATTGCATGCAAATAATTAATTACAATAAAATAATAGAAGGATTGGAAAAGGATAATCAACAAAGTTTAGTTTAAATTTGAAAAATTAAATAAATAAATATTTATTTTCTTACATAAAGTCTAACATAAATTGTCTTATTATTCGAATTGTATTTTTAATTAAATGATGTCCACTTCCATCGTATCTTCCGTTAATGTCTGAATCGGAACTTCAGTTATTAGTGGCTTATGATAACTAAAATATGATACGAAAAGTTTTGTATTAACAGCGTTGAGATATCGTACAAATACAGCATCTATGATAGTGATTATTTAATATTTTAACAATAAATTTAATAATAAATTCAAAAATTGAATTTAAGGTTAGTCATTTTTTAAATATTTTTATTGATTTCTTAAACTTTTCATTAAATTTTTTATTAAATTTATTTCTTTATTTTGTAAATATTAAATAACCAATAATAAGTATTTAACATTAATAATTTAATAATATTTAGTGTTAATTATATTAAATAAAAGTATTTTAATTTATATCAATAAATAATACATACGGATAGTTAACCTCAATTATATTGGAGCACTTGAAAAAGTATATAAGCACAATTTTTTTCACTAATATTCCCAAATAGTAAGTAATATCAATCAAAATATTCAATTTAAATCACTACTGAATATAATTTATTAGCACATATATAATTCGCACTTGCGTGTAACTAAAACACGTGTTGTGAATGTATAAACTAGAAACATGTTGATAAATATTATAAATATGAAAACAGTGATCAGAGGTGACGAGCGTACCAACATGCGCGACTAATATCGAGGTTCAATTTCTATTTTGTTGGTAGCTTTTTTTTCGAGACTTAATGAGCGGTTAAGCAGACAGCTTCATACTGTTAATTTTGTGTCACAGATGCGCGCGCATCTTAAAATTTCACTCTCATCATTTTTTCATAACGCGCCTAACGAAGTATAACTTCAAAAATTTTTTTGAATTTATATGAGTAATTTCCAGTTTTTCTGAATTCTGCATTAAAAAAATAGTTAAAATAAAAAAAAGGGTTTTTTCCGGATTACACTAAGATTTTTGGTCTAATCAATTTGTGCTTAGAATTATATTGTAAAATTTGAAAAACTGCGTCGTATGCCGCTAACCGCGTGAAAATCGGTTCATTCATTAAAAAGTTATTGCGGTTTGAACATTAAAAAAGTAGTGATTTATTAAATTCCTATCAAACTTTTGAGCTCGGAAGGCTTAAAACTACACGAAAATTAGATTTTTGAGCTCGAAGAGCTCAAAAACATTATAAGTGCAATTTCGAGCGCTTAATTACGAAAGTAGCAGGAAGTTGCAGGGATGGCCTTCAGGGTCAACCGTTTTCCTAATTTTTTTTTTATTCTTTCCTGATAACAAAATTTTATATTGACGACCTTTTTCAGGAGTTCTTCTAATTACGTTAATAATTTTGGACAGTATGAATGTAAGAAAAGTTTTCAGAAATTTGATATGAAAAGTTTAATTATTTTTAAGTAATTAAGGGGTTTGAGTTTCAATACAATAGCGCCTTGAGCGTGCAACTTTTTAAGACTGTATTTTCGGAACTATTATTTGGATCAATTTGAAACTTTAGGACAATATTCTAAAAATTTTGTAGAATTTAATGAAATATCAAAAAAAATCAATTTTTTGAATGCAATATTTTTGCTGTACATAAAAATGTAATTTAATTTCATCAATAAGACGTTTGCGTTATCATAATTTATAAGCTGCGTGTTCTGACAAGTGAGCATGACATCACAAATAAATGACCAAATTTAAAAATAGAAAAATTAATTATTTATCAATAAAGTGTGACAATAAACCTGAAAACTTGACGAATTCTGATTGTATAGTATCTAAATAGATATAAACTGGCAGGTCATAGGAAATTCCATATTATCAAGGTTGTCGGTGGATCTAGTGAGTGGAATTCGACAGTATACATGTGTATAACAGTATCTATTCTATTACGCACTTCGTCATCGACAGCTGAATTTGTAAGCTTGTATGTTAGTCTTAAACAGTCGGCTGGGAGAACGGCGTCTGAATTCTACACGTGTTTATCGTCTAAATTTTATTACTTTTTACAAAAAAGTGTCTCATGATATAAATTCTGTGTGTTAATATTCCAACAAATATTTATTATTATCTGGTTGTTAGTTTTCTATAAAATTTAAAGTTTATTTATCAGTTGTCACAAACAATTATTTAGAGCTGAGATAAAAAGTGAGTTTGACGCTATGAATTAACATGATAAGTGTTGTTTTCGTAGTAAATTACTCATAAAAAGCGACAAAAATGGGCTGGACTTAAAAAAATTACTGATTGAGAAACGGAAAATTGAGTTTAAACAATTTAAGTACGAGTGATTAGAAGTTTTAACGTTTGTATTACGATACGACGTTACTTATTAAAAATGGTGCGTAATCATTACTACTTCACTCTGTTGATATTAATATGGGTGCAGAAATCTGCAGATGCGATAAATTTCAAGGACACCCTGGCGGTTTCGGCGACACGGTAAAAGCACGGTCGATTGACGGTTGTTTTACGGTCGTTTCTCTGTATAATGTTCGTTCTTACCGAGCGATTTGTCAGTCAGCATCGGCTACCGTTGTGAGCGATGTCTAACATAAATTCATTCAAAATATACGGTGATTTCACGATGAAAGCATTAGTTATGCACCTCCCGGTAATAGAGAAGTGAGTAATAAACGTCTGTTTAATGACAGTTGATTTACCGACTGTAGATGCAGAAATGATGAATGTACGCAAATGAATCCACGTCGTTATGTACGCTCCATATACTGTCAAATCACGGTAAATTTACGCTGTTGTCACTGACAATAAAATAAAAAAAATACTTTGGACAGTCTAAACCAGGACTTGAATCTGGCTCATGTAGTTGCGCGCCCGGGACTCTACCATTTAGGCTATCTGAAACACTGCCCGCATAGATTGATTCAGTCACCTAATGAGGTGTCAAAACCAAGTCATTTTTTTCCATTAAACAGACAAAAATTTGGAATTTATAGGAGCTATAGTTTAAAAACGAGAATCGTTCATTGTTAACACCCCCGCAATCCCCTTTTGGGGATGAATTTCTTGAAATCCGTTTTTAGTTGACCTTTACATAAAGAAAGTAATATTCCTACCAAGTTTTACATTTCTTAATCCTATAGTTCTCGAGATTTCGTGATGAGTAACTATAGAAATTGGAATACTTCGATTATTATCGAAATTTTTAACAATTTAGCAGAATTTCTTAAAATTTTCTTACACATAAACCTTCTCCTAACAATTCTGGAGACAACAAAAAAAAATTAACCCAATCGGTCCAGCCGTACTCAAGTGATACTCGATCACAGATATGGCATTTTATTTTTATTAAAAAATGAGAGTGGGTGTGCAGGGGTGCGTGGAAGTTGGTGGGTGGATGCGTGGAAGTTTGTATGTAGATTCTTAGCTGGATGCAAAAGAACATAATCCGTTTAGTAAACTCTGTTGAAATCCATGAAAACAAAAGAATCAAGAGAAAACGCTTGTCTTTTGTTTTTATTAGCGGGATAAATGTTCATAAAAGTAAAACAGCAATAAAAAAATGAAGGAACGGTAGAATTCGAAAAATAAAAAGCCATAAACCATCTAGGAAAAATTTCGCATAGAATGGTAGTAGTTTGATGTCGATACGATCAGTGGTTTAGGTGTAATTGAGCCTCAAACGTAGACCATTTTCATCATATATATATATATATGATGAATGAATCAACCGATTTTGACCGGACCGGCAGCGGTCGACATGCTTTTTCAAGGTTAAGAGCTGATTAGATTTTGGAATTGATCGGTAGAGCCGTTAAAAAGTTATCTCAAAAAAACCACATTTAAAAAATCATTTTTTCTTATTTCTTCATGGTCTTTTTAAGATTTCTTGAAATGTAATAGTTCGAATCGGCTGAAATTTTCAGGAAATCTAAGTTTGATGAAACTCTTTGGATCCTCGTTCAGTTCATTCGAATCGGTCAAGCCGTTCAAAAGTTATAAAAGGTTTACATACTTACACACACACACACACACACACACACACACTTTTTTTATTAATAATAACTTTATAATTTTTATACTCCTGCAAGGACCGTAAAATGACCCCTCCACTGTTTATAGCTTTGCCTGCAATAATTTTCTAATTTTTTTAAATTTTAACTGTTGGCGGCAGAGTCTAAAATTAAAATTTTTTATTTTTATTGTTAAAAAAAATGTGATACGGAATATCCATTATTGTGATGAGTAATTGACACGTTAAATTAATATGAAAAGAATTATTATATGTTAACGTCCACGGCGACAAGATCTCCGAGATACGAAAAATGGTGAAAAAATAATTAGGAAGACGGTTGACCCTGAAGGCCATCCCTGCAACTTCCCGCTAATTCCATACCTAAGTATTTAAAATTGCAACTATGACGTTTTTAAGTCTTTGAGCTCAAAAGTACAATTTTTGTGATATATTCAGCTCTCCGAGCTCAAAGAGATAGCTTTCCTATGCTTTTGAGCTCATCAAGCACTTACAAGAGGTTCACACACACACACACACACACACACACACACAGACGTACGGACACCACCGCAGGAGTAGTCAGGGAAGCTTCCTAGGGCCTCAGAACGTCGAAATCTGTTGAAAACTCGGTTTTCGTAACTCGGGGTAAAAACAATAACTTCCCGATTTTCGAAAATTTTCAATTTCCTTAGCGGGAAGTTGAAAAAAAAAATTATCTAACTTTTTAAAAATATTTTTATTAGCAACAAGATACAAACATGCCTTTTTCAATCAACTTATTCAGCACTCCCTGCGGAAAAAGACTCTTAGTTGAACAATTATACTACAAATTCTATCGACAAATGGTAACATTTTATCTGAAAGAGTATGTAATTCGATACTATCTGGATATCATCAACTCACAATGTCCTCATCGTAAGTACTGATCATTATTTATTGTTATAACTTTTATACTTAAGTATATCAAAAGTTTGTACTGGCCTGCTTTTTATATGAACAGATAACTTAACAAATACGAGAATGGATAAATTCGTCTTCATGAGAAAAATGCAGGAAAAAATAACACCAATGTTTCACAGACATTCAAATTTCGACTTTATTTACAGATGTGACCCACCAAACTATGATAACAGTGAGTATAAAAATATTTATCAAGAGACTGCAGTTATTACATATTTAAATCAATGATAATTATGTTCCTCATAACTACGAGTGTAAATCAAGGGTGCTTTTTGTGTAAATTCAGATGACGGAGAAACATATTACGAGTTATCTAAAATGCAAACTGTAATAATAAAAGAGGAAGATCTGGATCTTTATCGGTCTTGTAGTCATAATTGTAACTTATGGTACATTCGAGATTCGACAAATTTTACAGAATGTGATGAATATCAAGAATGTCGATACGTCGACAGTAGTTACGAGATATGTGAACCAGTAAGTAGTTTAATTTCGTTTTCTCATTGAAAGATACATTGATTAGAAATGTAATATGATTCATCATCTAGCCAGCCAGCGATCATTCTCCACGAAGATATCAGTGGTTCAAAGACGAGCATGGAAATGTCTATGGTGACAACAGCACGGAATGTAAGACACCCGTTAATAAAGTGTCCAGTACTCTGTGGGCATCAAAGCTTCGTTCATGTGATTACTGCCAGTGTAATTGCATCAAAAGAAATGTTTCGAGGGAAGACGATGTCCTATTTGTCAGTTTCAGGGAACAGGTTACTGACATCGAAAAGAATACGTAAGCAACTATGTTTGATAATCCTTAACCTTGAACAGTCAATAACTTTGAGGATTCGCATCGTAGGTATGAGCTGTTTAGCTAATTTCAAATGATATTCATTTTTATCGCAGGGTAATCGTAGGAGTGAGGTTCGTCAAGAAGAACAACATGATCCATGTGCAAATAAAAAAAGCTAAGAAGAAGTCATTAGACTGGTGGAGCACTGCAAAAACAACGATCTGCCACTCCTGATTGGATGTGACGCAAATGCGCATCACACAGTGTGGGGCAGCTTAAACATAAACAAGAGAGGATCAGCATTGCTGGAATACCTCTCAACCACAGGCTTGGAAATCTTGAATGGTGGATCCAAACCTACTTTTGTCACTTCCCGAAGACAAGAAGTGATTAATATAACACTGGGCTCTCGGAAGATAGCACAGGTCATCACAGGCTGGAGAGTCAGCAAAGAGGATTCTCTCTCTGACCACAGACAAATAAACTTCTCAGTAAGCGGCAACAATAACAGCGGAACTAGGGACACTTACAGGAATCCTAAATCTACAGACTGGCTCAAATACAGAGAAGAGCTAGGAAATAGATTGGGGAGACCTGCGAGAGGACCAAGGAACGTGCGAAGGATTGAACAAGCGGCCGAACATCTACAACAGACCATTGTTCAATCCCATGAGATTGCCTGCCCGCTAAAAGTCAGAAAAAGCAGCAAACAGGTGTCTTGGTGCAATGCGAAGCTGAACAAGCTTCGCGCCCTGTCCAGGAAGCTGCTAAACAAAGCGCTTAAGAAAAAAATGGACCAAGACTGGGCAGATTATAAAGCTGCCTAAAAACGATACAAAAAATGTATCAAGGTCTCTAAGTCGAATGCCTGGAGAAAATTCTGCGGGGAAGTTGAAGACCTACCATTAGTGGCTCGACTACGCAGAATCTTCACCTCGGGACCGACAACAAAACTCGGTGTTCTCACCCTTCAAGACGATAGGGTAACTGAGAACAACGAAGAGACACTGGCACATCTCTGTGAGGTTCACTTTCCTGGCTCGGAACTAACAGAACTGGGACAGGAAGAAGCCCCAGAGGATGTGATAAGAAAAGCAGTCACGAAACAAGGTGACTGGAGCATAGCAATCAAGGTGGTAACACCTGATAGGATAAGGTGGACAATTGGAAACTTCGAGAAGTTCAAAAGCCCAGGGGTGGTTGGGATCTTCCCGGCCCTCCTACAGGAGGGAAGAGAAATTCTCATCAAACACCTAACCAGACTCTTTAGGGCCTGCTTGGCCCTAAGCTATGTACCGAAGGCTTGGCGCGAGGTCAGGGTTGTCTTTATACCAAAACCTGGGAAAAGCAGCTATGACCTAGCTAAGTCCTTCAGACCTATCAGCCTAACATCATTCCTTGTGAAAACATTAGAAAGATTGGTGGACAGGCACATTAGAGATAATGCGCTAACCAACAGGCCTGTGCATTACTCCCAGCATGCATACCAGGCTGGTAGATCCGTCGAAACGGCCCTATACGATGAGGTCAGCTACATCGAAAGGGCCTTCCGAGGGAAAGAATCAGTCCTGGGAGTATTTATTGATATAGAAGGGGCGTTTGACAACACCCCCTTCGAATCAATATGCGAGGCAACAGAGCTTTTCGGGGTGGAGAAATCCATCACCGGCTGGGCTCACTTCATGCTTCGAACAAGAATAATGACTACCGGACTTAGTGATACTAACGTCCGGGCCCGAGTGAGGAGGGGCTGCCCGCAAGGCGGAGTAACATCTCTTCTCATGTGGATCTTAGTCATTAACGAGCTCCTAGTGATGCTAGAAAATCTAGGAGTGCATGCTGTGGGCTATGCTGATGATATCGTACTGATGATCAGAAGCTCAAGCTCAGCAGAGATGAGATGGAGAACACAACGTGCTCTGGATCTCATACAGAAATGGTGCACCGAAAAATCTCTAAGGGTCAATCCCACCAAAACAGAGATGGTGCTCTTTACCAAAAAGAGGAAGCTGAAAATCATGGCACCCTCAATCTTTGGCGCGGAGCTTAAATTCTCAAAAGAGGTACGCTATCTAGGAGTAACTCTGGATAGTAAGCTCAGCTGGAATAGCCATATCGAAAAGCAGACCCGGAAAGCAACTGCCACTTTCTGGGCATGCAGAAGAATATTTGGCACAACATGGGGCCTGAGACCGAAATTGATAAAGTGGATTTACACTGCAATTCTGGTACCTCAGCTCACCTTCGCCTCGGTGGTGTGGTGGCCTTCAATTAAGAAGAACATCAACATCAAGGCACTCTCTAAGGTCTATAGACTTGCATTGCTAGGGATAACTGGGGCTCTAAGAACCACAGCAACCCTAGCATTGGGGACACTCCTCAACCCGGAGCCCCCACATATCACTGCAGAAGCTCTTGCTATGAAAACAGCAATGAGACTGCATTTCAACGGATACTGGACAAGAGCTAGGACGGGACATGCATCAATCCTAAGGGATAGGGGACGTGATAAGTTCCTAACCCAGGGAGGAGACATGAGCCCTCG
>JZSA01001526.1:0-11650 GCA_000956155.1 Cotesia vestalis
ATAGCTGCGCTGCGCTTCGAGCACTAGAACAAATAGAAGTGTCCTCGAGGCTAGTGCGAAATTGTATAGTTTCGCTGAATGAACTAGCAAAACACAATAGAGTCAAACTCCTGTGGATACGGGGTAATAGCGGGAACGTAGGAAATGACAAAGCAAATCAACTGGCAAAAACGGGGGCACGCATGGATGACCCTGAGCCAATGTTCAATATAGAAGTACCTTTTAGTCTCGTTAAGCAACACACTTCCCAATGGGCCGATGACAGGTTTCAGGAGGTGTGGACAGAGACAAAAGGTATGAAGCACACGAGGGCGCTAATAAAGGGACCCTCCAGGACACTGGGTTTGTCCTAGATAGGGCTCGACGAAAAGACACTGAGAACAATTGTCGGGTTCATCACAGGACATTAGACAACAGAAAGACATCTGAAGCATTTGGGAGTCTCAGAAAACTCTCTATGCCCCAGATGCCTATCAGAGGAAGAAACTCCTCTCCACCTAATCCTCCATTGCGACGAACTAGCAACAGTTCGAGAGAACATACTTGGATTCCGCAATGGAGAGTCAATCGATGTGCTAGAGATTGGCGTAGGACGGCTGCTTAACTTTTTGAGGCAGACAGGCCTGGCCAACTCTTCAACAGCATAAAGTAATTGACCTAGGAGGGCTGAGTACAATGGTCCAACAGGACTGAGTGCTTGGCCCAACGTCGTTTACAATATACTCCCTCCCCTCCCCCATCCTCCCTCCCTTCCTCCACCCCCCCAATTCAATTCAAGTATTTGAATAAATTGAATAAATTTAGCAAGTTCGGCAATTTTTCGAAGATAACAAAAAAACAACCATAAAATCAATAAAAAAAAATTAAATTATTACTCGACGTTAGTTGTCAAAAATCGACGGTAGTATTCTCAATGAGAAAAAAAATTACCAATAACAAAAAAAAATTTATTTAACAAAGTTATTTTTACTCGATCCAACGTTCGGAATTGATCAATCGAAGAATTCGATCTTAACAAAAAAAAATTTTTGACGTCGAATTCAATTATTACAAATCAAATCGAATTAATTATAATAGAAAATAATTCAAATCATTTACTACAAAATTTTCAATAGAATAAAAAAAAATGAATCGCATCAATTATTACTAAAAAAAATAACTCCCATTAATTAAAAAAAAAAAAAACAATTAATTTAATCGATTTTATTCCAAAAAAAAAGTCAATGTCAAAGTTTGCTCACGCTCGCATTATGATAATAATAATAATAATAAAAAAATCACATCGAATATTCACCAAATGTAACAAAACAACACCCTATGGTATCGGGCACCTGAGTGACGTCATCCCGGAATCGGAATTAAACAACAACAATTGTTTTATTTACGGCACAAAATTATTTTCTTAATGAAAAAAAATCCCTTTCTTTTATTTTAAAATAAACAAATTAAAAAAAAAATTGAACCAAAAAAAACAAAAAAATTCACAATTTCACGACTCAGTCGCGAGTCACGGTGAGGGCATCCAGGTGCATTAAACTATTTAGAAGTTTCCAACAATTATTTTTGCGGGCCGTTTGATAAACGATCCAATGTTATTATCATTGATGTTATAATAACTTTATCATTATTTCTGATTCTAACATTATTAAATTTGCATTATGATTATTTAGTTGACATCAAGATATTATTGTTTTATGGTAATTATTATAACATCCTTAATATTTGTGTGTGGCTTAATATATTCAATATTAAAATTATATTATAATTATTATAACAAAAGTACCGCTTCTATTTTCCTGATGTCATAATAACATTATTATTCTACTATTGCATTATTCAATTTTATTGTGACATGACAGATGTTATTTTTTTAACTTCCCGCTAAGAAAATTGAGAATTTTCAAAAATCGGGAAGTTATTGGTTTCACCCCGTTTTTCGAAAATCGAGTTCTCATCAGATCTTGACGTTTTGAGGTCCTAGAAAGCTTCCATTCCCGCGATGATGTCCGTATGTATGTATGTATGTATGTATGTATATATGTATGTGTGTGTGTGTGTGTGTGTGTGTGTGTGTGTGTGTGTGTGTGTGTGTGTGTGTGTGTGTGTGTGTGTGTGTGTGTGTGTGTGTGTGTGTGTGTGTGTGTGTGTGTATGTATGTATGTATGTAACCTTCTTATAACTTTTGAACGGCTTGACCGATTTGATCGCAGTTGGCGCCATTCGAAAAGGCTTGACCAAACTTAGATTTCCTAAAAAATTTAACCAATTCGGACCGGTAGATTTTGAGAAATTGCAAAAAAACTACAAAAAAAAAATTTTTGAAAAGTGGTTTTCTTAGAATAACTTTCAAACGGCTCTACCGATCAATTTTATAAACTAATCAGCTCTTAACATCAAAAAACCGCGTCGAATGCCGCCAGTCCAGTTAAAATCGGTTAATTCGTTCGTGAGTTATCGTGAACGAAAGAAAACCGAAAAAAGACTTTTTTCGGGATTACTCTCAAATTTTTGATTTGATCAATCAAAACCTGAAAATCCCTTATGAGAATGATAAAACTGCGTCGAATGCCGTGAACCGCGTGAAAATCGGTTGATCCATTCAAAAGTTATAGCGATTTGAAAAACCCAAAAATAGTGTTCAACGAAACTTCTATCAGACTTTTGAGCTGGGAGAGCTCAAATGCATCAAAATATTATCTCTTCGAACTCAGTGAGCTTAAAGTATCACATAAATTATATTTTGAGGTCAAAAATCTCAAAAATGTCATAAGTACAATTTTAAGCGCTCAGGTATGGAATTAGCGAGAAGTTACAGGGATGGCCTTTAGGGTGAACCGTTTTCCTAATTTTTTTTGTTATATATAACTATATATAGTTATATATTATTATACTAGCGGACCCGACAGACGTTGTCCTGTCTACACGTCTTTAATTTGACACTGCGATGGTAGCGCCGTCTGTCGGATCCAATGTAAAACATTCCAAAATCAACAACTACTAATGAATTAAAAATTAATTGAAAAAACATTGTCCAGCGGAGAAAATTGTGAATCTAAACCATTCCCAGATCCCCTTGAACACACACAAAAAATTTCATCAAAATTGGTCCAGTCGTTTAGGAGTTCAGTCACATACACACGCACACAAGAAATATATATATTAAGATATGTAATATATAAATATATAAAATATATGAAAAATTGATGTGGGTACTCAAATGAAAGGTTTTGACGAGTGTAACATCGGGATGAGCTAATATCTTTCAAAATATCATTAGTTGACAAGATACAATGTCACGTCTTAATTATTGAAGTTTTGAAAGATATAAGCTCATCCCGATGTTACACTCATAAAATTTCACGATGTTAACGAGTTGCCTATAACTGAAATTACAGATGTTGATTCACCACTTAACGACAGTAATAACGAGAGAAAGTTTAATAGCAAAGCACTACTTTGGCATGTCAGATTCGGGCACGCCTCGACAAACTATCTTAAAGCGTTACAAAAGAAATTTCCTGAAAATGATGAATTTCGAAAAACGATATTTGACGACTCGATCTTAGATTGCGAGGTTTGTAGGATCGCTAAATTTAACAAATTGCCTTTTAACACGACGCGAAAACGAGCAACGGAACCCTTGCAAGTCTGATACAAAAGACTGGCCGGTTGAGGAAAGTAAAATTGATAAAGAAAAATGGTTCGTAGAATTTACAGATAACAAAAACGAGGGTGAAGAATCATTAAAAACGGAGGGAGAAATTCCTATTAAAAGAAAGAGAGGACGACTGCGTAAACATCCGGTATGTAATCAAAAGAACGAAACGAGTGACTGCACGACGAGTAAAGATACGAAAACGAGCACTTTACAGACTAACGACAGTGAATGCGAAAGCAAAATATCATTTACTACTATGTTAAATGATAAATATGACCAGATTAAAGACGATGTGGAAGACGAGATTTATTATGGGTTATTAGCTAAAATAAATGAGGATCCAGCCTCTTATGAGGAGGCAATGCAAACCGACAAAGCACATCAGTGGAAACAAGCAATTGAAAACGAACTAAATTCAATGATTGAAAACGATGTGTGGGAAATTGTCGAAAGACCCAAAACGACGTGTAGCGGAAAAAGAAAAAATATAATTGATTCGCGATGGGTATTTAAAAAAAAATAGAAAGTAACAACACATTTAAATTCAAAGCTAGATTAGTTATTCGAGGTTTCAAAGACAGAAATGTCTACGAATAAAAAGAAACATATGCACCGGTATCTCGATTGCCGCTGGTGCGTGCAGTATTAGCAATAATAAATAAGTTTGATTTAACAGTATACCAGCTAGATGTTAAGACAGCGTTTCTTAACGGAACGATTGACGAAGAGATCTTTATGGAGATTCCCGAAGGAACTCACATAAGCGTGGACGAGAGGAAAAACAAAGTTTGTAACTTTAAGCGAGCGTTGTACGGCCTAAAAATAAGTCCTAAGCGTTGGAACAAAAAATTCACAGAGGTAGCTCTGAATATTGGTTTGAAAAACTGTAACGATGAGCCGTGTTTATTTACTTGGCGTGACGATAAGAAATTTCTGATTTTATTGTTATACGTAGACGATATCTTAATTGCATGTAACGACGAGTACAAACTGAACGATGTGAAAAACAAATTAATGAGTAAATTTAAAATGACTGACTTAGGAGAACCAAAAGAATTCTTAGGGATTTCAATTACGAGATACAGAGAAAAGAAGATATTGAATCTTAGCCAAAAACGATATATTGAGAAAATTATTAACAAATTTGATTTCAGTGAATCTCATCCTCAGAGAACTCCTATGGTAACAACTCAGGTTGCAAATAGAGAAAGGAAACTCAGAGAAGAAGATTGCAGTATTGAGCAATTACGAGCGACTGAAACGAGTGCAAACATACCTTATCGAGAAGCAGTAGGCAGTTTGTTGTACTTAGCAGGAGCAACACGCCCTGATATTTCATACGCAGTGAATGTCTTGAGCAGAAATCAGCTGAACCCTACTGAAAACGACTGAAAAATGGTAAAACGAGTGTTTAGATATCTAAAAGGAACTGTAAGTTTAAAGTTGACGTATTTAGCAAAACTAGATAATCTGCAAGCTTTTTCAGATGATAGTTTTGCGGACTGTAAAGGTTCTCTAACGACGTGCGGATTCTTAATCCAACTGTTTGGTGACACTATAGCTTGGAGGTCACACAAGCAAAATTACGTTGCTTTGTCAACTTGCCAAGCTGAATACGTAGCAATGAGTGAAGCGAGTCAGGAGTTGGTAGCCATGAGCAACTCTCTTAAAATTATTTTGAATAAATCATTTTATCCTATGCAGCTCTGGTGCGATAACAAGGCTGCAGAAGCAAGTGCGCAAACGAGTGGTGGTAACAAACTGAGACATATGACAGAGGTAAGAGAGCACTACGTTAAAGAGTGTGTTGAACGTGGTATGGTAAAAATTAAATGGATTGCATCTGAGCATCAGGTAGCTGACTTGTTCACAAAACCTCTACCTTTTGAACTGCACAAAGGACTGACAGAAACGATAACGAATGAGACGACTGATAGAAAAATAACAAATGAAACTATTAATAACAAATTTATAATTAAACATTGTCAAATTACAGGTAATAAATCAGATCAGCAGGGTTGATACGAGTGCCTTACACGAACGAGGGACATGAGGACAGAACGAACTGAAAACCAAAATAAAAAAAAATGTGTGCGTGTAACCTTTACGCGCGATTGAAGTAAAACTTCTTTGACGTTGACGGCATATATCACTGAAATATTATTTCAGCCAATTATGTTTGGCTCCCCGCCTTTATTACACTGTAAAAAATCCGGAGTGAATTTCACTCCCATTTCACTCCCATCACTCGGAGTTCCGGAGTGAAGTAATTAATCACTCCGCGTAAGGAGTGAATCCGGAGTTTTTATTTGCGGAGTGATTTCAGAGTGATTTCGGAGTGATTTAGAATTTCACTCCGAAAAACATCCGCGATCGGAGTTTTTACAATAAATAAAATAAGGATGAATTTTTTTTTTATAAATTTTTTTTTATAAATTGTTGTTGATCTTGACTACCCACATGCACTTTTCATATATTTTATAAATATCATATATATAATATATATGAAAAAATTCATGTGGGTACTCAAATGAAAGGTCTCGATGAGTATAAAATCATAATGGACTTATATTTATGAAAATGTTAATAATTAACGAATGATGATGTATTTTGTTAACTAATGATGTTTTTAACGATATAAGCTCATTCCGATGTTACGCTCATCAAGAGCTTTCATTTGAGTACCCACATGCATTTCTGATATATTTTTCATATATTTATATATATAATATATATAAATATATAAAATATATGAAAAATTGGTGTGGGTACTCAAATGAAAGGTCTTGACGAGTGTAACATCGGGATGAGCTTATATCTTTCAAAACTTCAATAATTAAGAAATGACATTGTATTAAAAAAGGTTCATAAAAATATTTCTTCACAAAAATTTATTTATTTCTAAATTCATTTATTTTGGGAGTGAATGCGGAGTGAATTTTATTATTAATAAAAATTAACTCCTTCTCGGAGTAAATATCACTCCCGCTGGGAGTGAATCAATTAAAAATCATTCACTCCTCATTCACTCCGCGTTCACTCCGCGTTCACTCCGCAAATTTTTTACAGTGTAATCTCGCCAAAATTTCTCACAATTATTTACAATTAACTACAATTATTTTTAAAAAAAAACATTAACATGTCCCTTTTAGCATGGTTTTTGCGTGAAAAAATATTGTACAAAAAGTTATTGATGACAATTTTGATCGCGAGAAATTTTTGCATGAGAAAAAAGGGACGGTTACCGATATTTTGCATACTATTGTCCAGATAATTTAATGGAGATTAATTTGACACTTTTCAAAAATTGATTTAGTTTACTAGAAACGGAAAAAAACCTCAAAATAGGTCAATGAATTTTCCTGTCCGTCATGTATGAAACTCTGAAAACACTATAACTTGCGAAAAAATGCATCAATTAAGTGAAATTTTTTTTTTAATTCTTTAGGATGATCGTAGGCCACCGAGTGCGAATGGTTAGGTAATTCAGTATCATTCATGTACAATTAACAAAATAAAAAAGCTAGAAGACTGTGTATATCTATACAGTACAACCTGGCTATAAGTTACATCGGACGATCTACTCACTCTCACGGCAGTTATATCTATATATGAAATATTTTATGTAAGTAGAAGAGAGAAAGAAATATAACATATAACCAGGTTGTACTGTATATATATCCATGTAAAATTTACATGGATGGTGATATATCTATACAAATTATGTGCATTTATTACACCAGGGGTGCCTGTGCATTACATTCCTAGTACAGCTGTTTTTTCGGCAACTAATTTTGAACGACTTGTTTTTTTTTTTTTATTTTTTTTTTAAATTTCATAATCAATAATGAGCATTATAAGTCGTACACTTTTGGATTTTCCAAATTGAATTTTATAGAATGTCGCAATCGTCAAAAAATTTATTAATAATTTATTTATTACAAAAGTAATAAATAAACAAGTATATTTAGAGATTTTCAAAAAACTTTGAAATTTAAAATAATTTTTTTAGAACTGTTGAATTTTTATTCACTTTGCTATTCACAATCGATCTATTTTGAAATATTGGAAATAAATAATCCTAATTGATTATGATATTTGCCAATAGCTGGCGCATAAGTCAAGAAGCGTGGAGTATATGACATTTACTTACAACCAATCAAAATTATTATTTTTGAATAGCGGAAACTACACAGACTATAGTAAGCGTTACTTCCGTCAGAAAAAAAATCTGAGTTACTCCCTAGTCGCGCCTAAAGAAGTTTTACTTCAAAAATAATGTCTAGTATTAAAGAAATCAAAGAGTTATATAATGTTGCTTATTATGTCTAGTTTCTTTATAATACAATATAAAACTATGTAATACTAATTATAATTTTAAATAAGATAAGTAAACTAATTATAGACGGGAGGGAGTGTTAGAAATAGCGCCTATGATTAGTTCCCTGATTAGCCGCCCTTGAGCGCGCTCAGCGAGAGCCCCCGACCACTTGTTCGGGGCACGCTGGATCTTTCTAGAGATTACTTTTGTACGAAGCACCTCGCTTACCTTTTATCTATAATTATTAATAAATAAGTGTTCTTTAAATATAAATACTTGCGTATTATTTATTGATCAAAACCCTAGCCTTCCATCAAATAAATTAAGCGAATTTTTTTTTAGATGTTAATTATTCTTAATTAATTAATTTTTAAGTTGTTAAATTTTTCCCGCAAGGTCGATTGAGTGACTCTCGGGTATAAACCCCCAGGAAAATTACTCAATCCAAACTAGCAAATGTTCAACTATTATAAAATTTTATATAAATAAAAAAAATTAGATTGAGAAGAGGTAAAGTAGACCGAGTGCAAACCGCGGTCCACTTTGCGCCCGCGGAATAAAATTCGGTACCTTAGTTATTTTTTTCTCGATGAAAATCCTACGAATTTTCCTGGACAGTATTGCTCGAGATTTGTTGGTATCCGTAAATTTCACTCCGGGGATCCGGCTCCAATTCAATTGATAAATTCCTGTAACAGTGAAAAGTTTGTATTTGCCTATAAAGATTGAAAGGACAATCTTAATAATTTTTATCGCAGCGTTCCAAAAATGAACGCGCGAATAACTAATTACCTGTGTCCTATTACGGTGACCGGTGTGGCTGGTTATCAAACCTCTTCTGATTCTCACACGCCGGTTCTCGTATACTTACCCATTTCACCCCCACTTAATTACTACACGGCAGGCCCCAAAGATCGAGGCGTGCCAGTGCTAAGTCGACTATTTATCGATGTCCGATGACTCATCGATTTAGGGTAATTTTACCCTGTTACATACTGGTAGCGAATTGTCATATATTAATGCTACAATATATGAAGACATCAGAAATTTGGCTAGTGGTGAACTACAAGATGACCAGACCAAGAAGGGCGTGCTTCTTGCTAATCACTCTACTTGCAAAAGTAAGGGTGGAGCCCCCTTCATCATTCAAATTGGGTCTCTAGCTGGTGAACAGTATTTTAGTGTTTTACCAGACTTGGGGTATTCAATGGTCTAAGGTGTGGACTTCATGAGAAAATTCGGCGTACAAATAGACTGTAGAGACTGCACATGGAAATTCGCGGACGCTCCTGACATCTTCCCGTTTCAACCGATAATTTGCAACAAAGATAAAACACATGTGTGTGCAATGTCATTGGTACAAGAAAAAGAACTTCAAAAATTTTTAAAAGTTGAATTAAAAAAATTTGATGAAGTATCAAACATCGGAGCCACTGGAATAATTGAACATGAAATAGTGGTGAAATCTGGAGCTCAGCCGGTACGAGTTAAGCCATTTCGTCGAAGTCCAGTTGTTAATCAAGAGCTAAATAAACAAATTGATGAGTTGCTGGAGAAAAATTTCATTCGTCCCAGCTACAGTGTGTGGTCCTGCTCACCTCTGATGATCTCCAAGCCGAATAACAAATGGAGATGTTGTGTGGACTACAGACCGGTGAATAAAGTAACTATTCCACCAGCTCATCCTTTACCGAATATGCTTCGGATATTAAGCGCTCTCCATGGAGCTATGGTCATAACGACAATGGATTTAAGAGAAGCATTTCATCAGATTTTTATGGCAACTAACTCGATACCTTTAACAGCCTTTTCCGTGGAGGGAAGAGGTCAATTCGAATGGCTCAGAATGCCATACGGACTCGTGGGTGCCCTGAGTACATTCCAGAAGGCCATGGACATTGTCAAAACTAGATTCTCCAAACTCCTAGTAGAAAGAGGACTCCCTTTGAAATGGTCAGAGCAAGTCTTTGCATACTTAGATGACTGGGTCATCATAAGTAAAACATTTGAGGAGCATTTGCAGATCTTAACCTTACTTTTCGAGGTATTTCGCTATTTTGGCCTATAAGTTACCAGAGATCGATAATTGTTCGACATAGCACTGGCGCGTCTCGATCTTCGAGCCTAAAGGGAGAATAGGAGGGGGTAGTTTTGGGTTAAAATAGGTGAGCCGTGCAGTGGTAAAGGGAGAAGTAGTGTGACCGCCAGACATAGTGCCACAGAAATCCAAAAAAGACCGATCCCCGGAGTAGTGACGAGATGAAGGAAGCCGACTACAACTAGGACTTCACCCTCGATTAGAGAGTTAGATCATCGTATTATTCGTCAAGGTATCAATTATTACTCTGTGGGAAAGAAGTGGACCGCGGTTTAACCAATACCCAGTTACTTCTCCTTTTTAATTATTAATTGGATCGTTTAATCGACGATTATTTAATTAATTAGAATAAAACATTTGCTAGTTTGGATTGAGTGATTTTCATGGGGGTTTATACCCGAGAGTCACTCAATTGACCTTGCGGGAAAAATTCAACAACTAAAAAAAAAAATTAATCAAGTAAAAATAATTAACATCTAAAAAATTTACTTAATTTATTGTTATAATGTTTATAATAATTAACGCGAGTAAAGTGATTAATTTTGTCGCTTGGAAATAATCGTCAAGCGTTTTAAGACATTGCTGGAGTTCAGGCGGACGGTCTCGGTCAATATCGCGCTGATGATATTCCTGCCGCACTCGCTATTGATTTTGTGGGAGATGGCACTGACGGTCTTGCAAGAGATCTTGCTCGAGATTGCGCTGAATTCATTGCTGGCGGTCTCGCTAATAATTTTGCGGAAGAACGCGCTGCAGGTATTGCTGGGGGTCTCGCTGTAAATTTCGTGCGATATGGCAATCTCCAGCAAGAAACCCAGCAATACCTTCAGCACAATCTCCAGCAAGACCCCCAGCAATACCTTCAGCGTGATCTCCAGCAAGACCGCAAGCGCGATCTCCAGCAAGACTGTGAGCCCGATCTTCAGCAAGACCGCGAGCGTGATCTCTAGCACGACCGCGAGCAATACCTTCAGCAAGACCGTGAGCGCAATCTCTAGCACGACCGCGAGCGTGATCACCAGCAAGACCGCGAGCATGATCTTCAGCAAGACCGTGAGCGCAATCTCTAGCACGACCGCGAGCGTGATCACCAGCAAGACCGCGAGCATGATCTTCAGCAAGACCGTGAGCGCAATCTCTAGCACGACCGCGAGGGTGACACCAGCAAGACCGCGAGCATGATCTTCAGCAAGACCACGAGCGTGATCTTCAGCAAGACCGCGAGCGTGATCTCCAGCAAGACCGCGAGCAATACCTGCAGCGCAATCTCGAGCGGACCGCCAACGCGATTTCCAGCAATACCTTCAGCTCAATTTTGTATTGATTTAATTCCTAATTTTTATCGTGTTTTATACCTTCAAATTTGTCTTATTTTTTTTTTTTATTTTATCTTACTTCGAGTATTAAGTTTTACTTGGTTCAATATTTTCTATTTTGTCTTAAAAAAGGAATACAAAACCATTGACCTAGTGCAAAATGTACATCTATGAATATTTTTTTTTTATTTCAATGTTTTGGATAACTATAAAATTCCACGGCGATCCAACTCTGAAATATAATAAGTTCTAGGTCT
>JZSA01001528.1:0-18016 GCA_000956155.1 Cotesia vestalis
ATCGAGTAGTCGGTTTGCGCAAGCGGGGTGAATTTTGCGGGAACGAGCGCTTCTCAGGTGCGGCTCGTAAATTTGGGGAGCCCACAGTGACGTATTGCTCACTGAGTGGGCCTGTTCACTGAACAGTAACCTACCGTCAAATATGCCCTATTTTAGCGATAAGTTACCGTATAATAACGGTAAATTACTGTATAATCGCGGTACTTTGCCGTACAATCTCCGTAATTTACGGTATCATACTGTATTACGGTAAATCACTGTACGTACCGTACCCTACCGTAAATTTGCCGTACATTACCGTACTCTACCGCACTTTGGATCTGTCAGGGGGTGTCTACCTTCGTGCTTGTGCCAGCCGCCGCCATGCTCCGTGTTACTCGTCTTTTCCCTGTGCACAATAATAATAGGTGTTACTTTTCAACAATAATACAATAATGGTCATGCATATAAACAGGTCGTATTCATGCTCATTCGTCTTCATTACATGCAATAGCTGGGCCCAATGACATCGTCAGTGCTTACTGACGACCACATGCACGTGACAACCGTTACTAACCACTAGTAGTGCGCAGAAACCACCGCCATTGGCGCTTGATCGACTAGCGATTTTCGCAGTTTCTGGACGCAACTACCAGGACGTTGGAGTCGTCGCCCGGTCATTTCCATGACCGCCCGTTCGTTCTACGAACACACGACTCATCTCAGCTACCACTCAGCCGTCCTTAACCAGCCTCAATTTCTCATTTGTTCCATCCACAACAACCTGATCTTTATTGATAATAGGTTGGTGCATACCCGGTGGACTAGCAGGTGGAGTGTCTTCGCCACTGCTGTGCTCGGAGTCGGCGTTGTTGACCCCAGTAACATACATTCTCAGCTTCTCGCCCGGATACACGCCAGTGTATGGTTTCTGTGACCTAGGGGCACCTGGTACGTCCTCGACAACATAGCGATCGTTGTCCAGAACCTTGGTAATTCTATATGGCCCAGCGTACTTAGGTAGTAACTTTTTTATTTGACCCGTCATTATTACTAATTATTCGTATAACTAGTACTAAATCGCCATAATTAAACAGCCGAGGAAGGGCCCTTTTGAGATTATAACGCTCCTGTTGCTCTTGCTGTGATTGCGGATCGCCTCAGCTGCCTCTTCTCGAGACTGCTCGCGATCAACAGGATCGTCAGAATCGTTCCCTATTGCATTTAGAATGCGCGACTCGGCAGCGTTCCGCGGTCGGAACCCTAATAGCAACTCAGAAGGATATTTACCCGTGGCTTTATTGATAGTATTATTTATTCCCCAAACAACATTCGGCAATTTCTGATCCCACCGTCGGATATCTCTAGCGCTCGCCGATAACATGCTTAAAATTGTCCTATTATAACGTTCTACCTGACCATTTGCTCTTGGAGTCGCCACGGCAGTAGCCACGTGTACTATACCATTTTCCCGACAGAAATCCTTAAATTTGTGACTCATAAATGCTGTACCTCGGTCGCTAATAATCCGCCGTGGGAACCCGAAAAACTCTTTAATGCTTTCCAGCTTCGTATTACGGGTCCAACCTGCGTATTCTTAACGGCCTTGGCAAATGTAAACTTAGTGAAAGAATCTACTACTACAAGGATCTGTGTATTTTTGTTTGTACTTAAACAAAGGGACCCAAATGACCGATGTGTACAGTGTCCATTGCCTTGGCGACTTTCTCTATCGGGTACAACTGACCTGGCTGCTTCCCGCTGGGACCCTTATTATACAGACACTCCAAACACGAAGAGATGTATTCTTTAACGTAACGTTTGCTATACGGAAACCAATAATCTGCTCGCAATTTATTCAAAGTTTTCTCAACCTCTGGGTGACCTATATCGTCGTGAAAAATTTTTACAATGCGCTGTCTTGCCGCTCGTGGTACAGCCCACCTAAGTCCACTCGCTTCTTTTCGGAATACACGATTTTCTTTTAATGCATAATCATTATGAATCTGTTGACACGCTTAATCGGAATTCTTGTGACTCAGTGCCTCGTGAATACGTTTTAATTCCGGATCTTGTAATTGCGCGCATAATAACCAATCGCCTAGTTCTATGTGCAATAACCCAACGTCTTCGATGTTAGCGGACATCTCACCCGGCTCGTACGGACTATGGCTAAGTGCATCAGCATGAGGCATTTTTATTCCGGCTCGGTATTCAATGAAACAGTAATATTCTAACAATTGGATCCACCATCTGGCGACACGCGGCAATAAGTCTCTTTTTAAGAAGGTGGCCCGCAGTGCGCTACAGTCGCTAACAATTTTGAACCGGTAACCATATAGATAAACCCGATACCTCTGTAGGCTGCTTATGACTACAAGAGTTTCTAGTTCGTAAGAATGGTATTTTTGTTCGTCTTTGTTAGTTTGTCTACTAAAATATGCGATAGGTTTCATGGCACCATCATCTTGGTGTTGTAACAATATTCCGCTTAACCCGAGTTTACTAGCATCTGTATGTAATTCCGTTTCCGCGCCATGCTTGTACAACGCTAGTACTGGCCTCGAAACTAATTTGTTTTTTAAGGTGTCGAAGGCCTCCTGCTGTTCATTTCCCAACGCCAAGCCTCAGATTTCTTTGTCAACAGTGTAAGTGGTCTAGCTATTACGGCAAAGTTTTCGATAAATTTCCTGAAATAACTGGCTAGGCCAATAAATCTTCTTACACTGTGAACATCGTGAGGTACTTGAATTTTGGAAACAGCCTCGATTTTATGGCCACCCGGCCTAATCCCCTGACTCGTTACCTCGTAACCCAAGTAATCGACCTTCGACTATAAAAACATGCATTTACTCAACTTGAGAGTTGTTCGCTCCCCGCAGCGCTTGTAACACAAGTTTCAACGCATGTAGCCCAGACTCAACGTTCTTTGATGGAATCAAGATGTCATCCATATACGCTAAGACGCAAATAGTTCCGCGTAAGGGATTTATGACCTGATTTATCATCCTCTGGAACATGTCGGGTGCATTGGCTAGCCCAAACGGCATTCGAAGGAACTCGTATTGCCTATCGGGCGTGACAAGCGCTGTTTTCTCGATGGAACTTTCCGCAACGGGTGTTTGGTAATATCCCGAAAACAAGTCTAAAATTGTAAAGAAAGAGTTTCCCTGCAACCTATCGAGTTGATCGTCATTTAACGGCAGCGGATGCCTATCTTTCGTCGTTATAGCATTTAAGGCTCGATAATCAACACACATTCTAACCTCACCGTTCTTTTTCTGGACTAAGAGAATGGGACTGGCAAACGGAGAATTCGACTCTCGAATGATGTTATTTTCTTTTAGCTCGTCGACTATGCCGCGTACCTTTTCACGTTCCGCGTATGATAATCGGTAGGGCCTATAAGTTACTACAGAATTACTGTTCAATTCGATATTTATTTCATCTGTTCGAGTGTGACCTAATTCGGACACGTTAGATGCAAAGCAATCGCGATATTTGTCTAACAAAGCATACAACGCATCTTTTTCAGATGGAGATATTTCCGGACCGGTTAGGATTTGATCGCGGGGTAAATCGTTTTGAGATTCTGTTTTTACTGTACGCATCATTATTCTAATGTTATTCTCTTCTAAGGACTCCTCCCGAGCACGCTCAGCTCTGGCAATTATTTTATCTTTATAAACAGTTAACGGTTTATCAGACAAATTAACGACTGGGAGCATCCCAGTTTCTGTATTTAACATGCTTCTTGGGATACAATGTTCCCGACCTTCTTTACCACGTACGCTTAGCTCTACATATAAATCACCAATAAATTTACTTCTCACCTTAACCTCGATGTTAGCTGCATGTTTCGGCGGTATTACCGTCGTCTCTTTAGCCCACAGTGCTATTTTCTGCGGGGGAAGTTTCTCCATTTCTGGTAGATGAGCCACTGTTTTATCAAACAGCCGCAAGCTCCCATCCCTCTGGACCATGGTGACTCCTGGTAGATCCAAAAATGGTTGTCCCACAATAAGTGGTACATTTTGAAGGTCGTTGGGTACGACATGGATCTCGACAACTCCTTCAGCCAAGTCAATCTTCAATTTGACTTCGGCAACTCCATACGGCCGGACAATACCTCCGCCGTAACCTCGCAGTACTACTTCCGTCGGCTGCAACTCCAGCTGCATTGTGTTAGCCTCTTCCTTCCTTAGGGTGACACACTGACTCCCGGCGTCCACATACGCCTTGAGTGAGGTGCCGTTGACAACCGCCTCTTGGAATCTCCCGTCTTCTGTTCGTGGCTGAGTCGTTCCTATACTCAGCACCTTTTTCTCCTTATTCACCGTTTTATTTTCTGGACAATGCCTGGCGATGTGTCCAGTTTTCTGGCATCGGTAGCATTGCATCGAATCCGCTGATTTTGCTGCCGATGCCGCTGACCGTTGGGTCGATTCTCGTTTCTCCTGCTTAACTGATTCCTGACGCGGTTTCTCTGCCGATTGATGGAAACGAGAATAATTCCGCTGTTGTCCGGCAGAATGTCGCCGCTCGTGATGATGTTTGATATGGTTCTTATCACCACGGTTATTCGGCAATTCTTCTGCTTTGCTCAAGAAGACTCTCAATTCTTCTGGTGTCTGGAAATCGTTTCTTTTGATGGTCATCCTCAAGAAATAATTCGTTATTCCGTGTGCTATACATGCTGCTGCCTCTTTACCCTGGATATTACACGATGTGACTAGTGCCAGTTTTGTTTGGTTTTTCTCCTGGGGATCGAACTTCGGAATAAGTGTTTTCCCCTCAGTATTTTTTGCTGGTCGTGGTGCTGGTCGATCCACCACGGTTTTCACCGTTTCGATCAATTGGTGAAGCGTCTGTTGCCACTCTGGCGATCTTCGGTTACTTCGCGAGTGTCTGCGCTGTCTTCGCGAGCTTCTTCGCGATGATCTACTTCGATGTTCCACTCGCGATGACGTATCTCGCGAACGACTGCGAGAACGTGAACGCACTCTTCTATCACGTGAACGAGCCATTACTAACACTGATTGGTCTATTTCACTCAATGGTTATCCACTAATTTAATGCTATGTTAATCGCACTACACAATCACTATTCACACTAATCTTTATTAGCACTCGCGAATAATGACCGTTCTTTATCCCACTTCTGAAGCTGTTAGAAACGCGTTATTCTGATATTTAAGGTTTATTAACAATAAGAAGATCTACAATGTATATGCGTCAAGGGTTTACAATAATATCGATATAGGGGACAATAGAATTAGTGTAAGTCGAAGGTGTGAATTGGGGGTCTCGTTGGAAGTGAAGCCATCCTCCCTCGTCGCTGGGGTTCTAGAGCTACCCCAAGGGTAGGGGTAAGTACAAGGCCCGCCTGTACCTCTAATCCCTTACTATCGGTCCTTGAGACTAGAGGGTGGACCCTCTGGTTACCCCTCGGTGGTGGAAGGGGGATGACATCACTTTCACGATAAAATTTCTGTAAATCGCATTTGAAAGCTTGTTAAATAAGCTTTAATTTGCGTATCTCAATATCAGTCTAAAATCAAACCATCCACGGAGTTGATACAATTTTGATATAAAAAAAAGTTAGTGAAGTGAAGATAAAGGAACGACAATAGTTAGTTATGTTAAATAAAGATATTTAGAGTTACTATCATATAGGCGAGATGAAGATAAGATTAAATAGGTAAAGATAGCGAAAAATTATACAGGCAATTACGTAAGTAGTTATACCGGGTAACTTACTGAGAGCCTTGCCCTTCAGCTTGCTACAATAGACCAAGTCTCCCGGAAATTTTGTAGGTAAAAGTAATCGAGTTACTCTATGAAAAGAAACATTACCGTAAACAAAATATGAATGAATGTCAAAAATCAGCTGTTAAAACTCAACATATCATGATTAATAGAGAAGTTGCATAAATTGACTATCCCTACAAATTCATATATATATGAAAGAATAATTAATTTGAAGCATGTTTAAAAAATTTTTTTTTCAAATAACAAATTTCTTTTTTTATAAATAAATTATAAAAAATAAATAAATTCAGGCGCGATAAAAACGATTCCTCATTGGTTGTGACGTCACTATATCCGTTGAGAGTGAGAGCCAATCAGAATCGTACTATACACTTGTATTTTCTATATTCAGTTCTCCATGTGTCATAACAAAATAGTCTCACTTAACCTCTTAAAAACAACCATCACAACAAAAATACAAGATATTATAAATTGTTTTTTTAAAAATCTGAAGTATTTTCGCATTAAAATTGAATATGGTTGACGTTGGTTTTACAAAAGCAACATCTCAAAATCTGCCGAAAGTAGATTTTGACATGTTTTTAAAATATATTTCTGAAAATCCATGTTATAATGTAGTGGAGTCAAGTGGTGTCAAAATAAACCGGTAAGTCAATAATAAAAAATTTAAAAATATATTTACAAAATCATCAAATAATAAAATAATAATTCTTTAAAATTATTTACACTTACACAAATTATTTTTTAATTTTAATAATAGGTCGTCCAGATTCGATTATAGTGATCATGATATTGGTTACGTGCAAGTAAAAAGGGAAAAGAATAAATGTTTTGTAAAAGCAAAAATTTGTCCAGAACATAAAATACGTGGAAAACTGTATATGTTAACTGTTACTATCAATGAAGTGAAACAAGAAATAGAAGATGCCCATTGTCTCAGTTGTGCTGCAGCTCAAGATGGATGCAAACATGTTGCAGCTTTATTAAAGTGGCTGAATTGCCGTACTGAAGAGCCAGCATGTACTCCTGTTGAAGCTTATTGGGTTAAACCTAAAATTGCCAGAGTAGGTAAAGAAGATAAGTTTTTGGAGCTAACTGAAATAATTAAGTCGTCACCTCAGTCACAACTGAATGATGAAAATAAGAATGCTAGTTCATCATTTCAACCCGAAGAATTTGTAAAAAATATTTTAGAGTCAGGACGTCAAGCTTATTCAAAATCTCATCTAATCAAGCATTTGTCTCCTCCATCTGTTTTAGATTTATGCTCCATTTATCATTTGGGATTAACATATTCAGGAGATAGGAAAAACATTAATTCTTTTTTGCAACATTGTGCTAGTTTTTTAACGTCTGAAAATTTAAAGTATATTGAAAAAGCCACACAGGAACGAAGTAAAAATCACTTGTGGTATGAACTGCGATATGCAAGAATTACAGCATCCAAATTATATGATGTAGCTCAATGGAAAACAGAAAGAGGTAGTTTATTCAATGTTTTGATGGGAGGAAAAATAAGAGATACATTTGCTATGAAAAGAGGCCGAGACTTAGAAGACAGTGTAATTGATACCGTTAGAAGTACAATAATTTCTCCAATACAAAAATCAGGATTATTTTTGAGTAGTGACTTTCCAGTGTTTGGTGCATCACCAGATGGTGTAGGAGAAACATTTGTTGTTGAAGTAAAATGCCCAACTAATGAAAAATCATTCAAAAACTATTGTAATCGTGGAAAAATAACTGCAAAATATAAAGCCCAAATCCAAATGCAAATGTTTTTTGCCAAAAAAAAATTAGGTTACTTTTGTGTTGCTGATCATAATTTTAAAAAAAATAATAAAGTAACAATTATTAAGGAAAATTTTGATTTTAATTATATCAACTCAGTAATGCACAAAGCAATGATATTTTGACATAAAAACATTTTCTCTGTAATAATGTTAAATACAGATAATGTTTAAATGTTTATACGATGTATATTTTTAATAAAATTCACAAACTTAATGTTATAGAATACAAAAATTCTACAATCTAATATATAAAATTCTCGTGTCACGGTGTTCGAACTTGAACTCCTCCGAAACGGCTCGACCGATTTTTGTGATCCTTAGCGTGATTGTCGGCCAGGGTGGAGAATCGGCCAACATCTATTTTTCATCCCCCTAAATGTTAAGGGTAGTCCACCCCTAAATTTTAAAATTTGAACTGATTCGGACCAGTCAATTTTGAGAAATCTCAAAAAAACTACGAAAAAAAAATTTTTCAAATGTGGTTTTTTTGGAATAACTTTCAAACGGCTCAATCGATCGATTCCAAAATCTAATCAGCTCTTAAGCTTGAAAAACCACGTCGATTGCCGCGAACCGGGTTAAATCGGTTGATTTGTTTGTGAGTTATCGTTGACGAAAGAAAATCGAAAAAAGTGTTTTTTCAGAATTACTTCGAAATTCTTAATTCGATCAATTCAAACTTAAAGATTCTTGATAAGGCTTAAAAAACTGCGTCGAATGCCGCAAACCGCGTGAAAATCGGTTCATCCATTCAAAAGTTATTACAGTTTGCAATTTCACAAAATAGAGTTTTATCAAACTTCCATCAGACTTTTGAGCTCGAAGAGCTCAAAAGAATAAAAAAGCTATCTCTTTGAGCTCGGAGAGCTCAAAATAACACGAAAAATATATTTTTGAGCTCGAAGAGCTCAAAAACGTAATAAGTATAATTTTGAGAGCTTGAGTATGGAATTAGCGGGAAGTTGCAGGGATGGCCTTTAGGGTCAACCGTTTTCCAGATTTTTTTTTTATTTTTTAGGCTAAATTTTTCGTTTTTATTTTTTTATGTCACAGCATACAAAAATACATACAACCCTTAATTTTTACCCCTCTACGATCAACCCTTGTATTTTATTTGTTAATTAAAAACTTTAATTTTTTTTGGTAAAACTTTTTTTTTATTTTTTGATGACTTACAATAAAAAATCTCATAATACTCTCAATTTTTCACCCCTCTTCGATCAACCCCTATTTTTTATTTGTTAATTTCTATCTAGATATTATAATTTCATTTCAGTTCCTTTAATTATGATTTTTTTAAAATTCAATTTGATCTCCCGCCCTCATCGTTTGACTGCTGATCAACTATCAATCGATCAGTTATCCCTGCCCACGATAACCATTGGGACTTAACGCTTGCTGATGCTGCGTTGACATCAACACCAAATAACATTCGTCAGTTGTTTGCAATTATTTTGACGACATGTTATCCCTCGCAAGCACAAACTTTGTGGGAAAAATATAAAAATTGTATGACAGAAGACATCTTGCACCGAATTAGACAAACAAATCAATGCCAAAACATAGATTATACACCAGAGATGTACAATGAAGCATTGGTCTTGATCGAGGATTTATGTGTTCTTATTTCAAATTTACCACTTAATCGGTATGGTATGCCATCACCTAATCGTCCAGCCACCGACTTAGTCAATACCGATTTACAACGAGAAAATCAATATGACCATGGAAGTTTAGCAACAATTATCATGAACAGTGAACCATTACTGACAGCAGAACAAAAAATTATTCATGATCGGATTATGCTGGCTGTTGCTGCTGAACAAGGCGGTTTTTTTTTCTTGGATGGACCCGGTGGAACCGGTAAGACATTTTTAATATCGTTGATTCTTGCCAAAATACGGTCGCAACAAAAAATCGCATTAGCAGTAGCATCGTCAGGCATTGCGGCTACTTTACTGGATGGTGGGCGAACAGCACATTCAACATTCAAGCTGCCATTGGACGTTCATAATAAACCAGATACAATGTGTAACATCAAAAAGAATAGTGGAATAGCTGCAGTGTTGCGGAAGAGTTCTATAATAATTTGGGATGAGTGCACAATGGCACACAAATATTCACTTGAAGCATTAAACAGAACTATGCAAGATCTAGACAGCAATAATAAACTTTTCGGTGGTGCTATCTTACTTTTGTCTGGTGACTTCCGGCAGACCTTACCGGTTATACCTCGCTCTACTTTCGCGGATGAGATTAATGCATGTTTGAAACAATCATTCTTATGGCGAAGTGTTAAAACACTTCGATTGACCATAAATATGCGAGTACAATTGCAAAATGATCTATCAGCACAAATATTTTCCGAACAACTACTAGATATTGGGAACGGTAAAATAGAACTGCAACCAAATACGCAATGCATTAAACTACCAGACAATTTTTGCACTGTTGTTCAGGATAAAAATGAATTGATTCAGAGTATTTTCCCGGATATACAGAATAATTATTTGAATCATGGATGGCTTAGTCAACGGGCGATTTTGGCAGCCAAAAACGTTGATGTTGACGAAATTAACTTCCAGATACAACAGTTGTTACCAGGCGATCTGATGTCTTTTAAATCAATCGAAACTGTTGTTGATGAAAATGAAAATGTAAATTTTCCGATTGAATTTTTAAATTCATTAGATATTCCTGTAATGCCACCACATAATCTTCAATTAAAGATTGGTTCCCCTATTATTCTCCTCCGTAATTTGAATCCACCTCAATTATGTAACGGTACGCGTTTGGTCATCAAAAAGACCACCGGAAACATTCTTGAAGCAACCATTTTGGCTGGGAAGTTTAAAGGAAAAGTGGTCCTGCTGCCACGTATTCCGATGATACCATCAGATTCTACCATACTCTTCAAAAGGCTACAGTTTCCAATTCGTTTAGCTTTCGCCATGTCTATAAATAAATCTCAAGGTCAAACAATGTCCATTTGTGGTTTAGATTTGAAAAATCCATGTTTTTTTCATGGGCAACTATATGTTGCGTGTTCACGTGTTGGGAAACCGTCGAATCTATTTGTGTTAGCTAAAGACAGGTTAACCAAAAACATTGTGCACCGATTGGTGTTAAATTAAATTGAAATTGAAAGTATTTATAATTCAAAAAAATAGATATTAATGTTTAAAAGTTTAAGACTGTCTGCCTTGCCTACTTCATTCATGAGTTTAAGCGTCACATGTTATTTACTGTATTATACTGTAATATACTTATATTTGTTATAAAATTAAATGGAAATAATAAATCTGATAAATTTTTATTTTGTACCTATTGATTTCTGCTTAATATCAAGTGTAAGAACATTTTAATTAATTCTGTTCAACGTACTTCCCCTTCAAATCTCAATCCAGTGAATTTGTATACCAACATCAACATTTTTGTCTTTGTTCGTAAATAATTTCATTGTACTAAAGGGTTATAGTAGTAGAAAGTCAAATAAGGAGATCACCATATTTTTTTACAAATACCATCTGTGTGAAAAAGCATAGTGGACTCCGTGACTGATGTTCTCTTATTGGTCCTCTTAGATTGTTTACTATAATGTAATAAAACAAAAACTTTAGCCACAGCAACGCGTGGCCGGGTCAGCTAGTATATATATATATATATATATATATATATATATATGTGTGTGTGTGTGTGTGTGTGTGTGACCCTCTGATAACTTTTGAATGACTCGACCGATTCCAACGCGGTTGAAAGCTCATGAAATTACCTTTAATTTGACGTAGATAACATTGACATTTTGACCATTTTTAGCTATTATCAAAGTTAAAAGTTCTATTGAACCATTTTCAGGCAATGTGTAGTGCAACCGACTTATGAATATTATTCTGTTGAGAATTCTCAACAGATCCTAATGAAATTTAGTATGCAAATTCTTTACACAATTAGCTTACTTGAGCCTTAAAATGAGCGAAATCCTTTGTTTAGTTTAGAAATAGTAGCTTTTCAAACTGATCAAAATAGTAAAAATTACGTTTCCGGTGACTCAATTTATGTATAACTTTTAATACCAAAGAGATAGCTGATTTTTGATAAATTCATGTAAAAGCTTAGAAAATTACTTCTAATTTGACGTATACAACGTTAACTTTTTGACAATTATTAGTTATTTTATCGAAGTTCTTCGCCGAAAGAAAATTATTAATATTACAAAATTTATAAAAATTGTGATTTTTGTAATTTTACTTCTGAACAACTGATTGAGAAACGATAGGTCAATTCTAAAAATTTCACTTTAAAGTTGGTTAATTTATCTTTAATTCGACAAATTTTTTTTATAATTATACGAATAATTGATTCGACAAATTTTTTTTTCTAATTATTTATAATTACAAAAAATTGAAATCTACCTTCCATCTCGGACAGAGCCGAATGGCTTACGTTTTTTTGAATTATTGAGATTATTTTTTAATTTAAAAACGTTAATGGGACAATATTTTGGATTCAAATTCAGTGGAACAGAATATTTAAAAATCATACTCAATCTCAATCCAAAGTATTTTCTTCACATCGATAATTTCAATTTTTCATGATTTATTGCAATTTTTTTTTTTAGTCTTTTTGCTATTTTTTCAAATTTTGACGGCTAACGTGTTGAGTAACGTACAGATTCAGATTAAGTAATAAGATGTACGTAAAAATCATGCTTGATCTGGGTCCACAAAAATTTATTCATCGCTGTGACTGCAGTTTTTCGTAATTTTTAGCCATTTTTTTCTAGTCACTTGCATTTTACTCAAAATTCTGAAGGTGTACGGGCAAAACTGACTTCAGATTCAGCGCGTCAAAATACATAAAGATAGGTAGGTCCGGTTAAAAGTACAGACCGCGTTTTTTTGTGTGCCGGTGTAAGACTTGCACTCACTCAAAAAAAATTAACTTGATTAAAGAGAAAAAAAACCACAAACAAAAGGGTTTTGATAAATTAGATCATCTCGAATCGAGAGCAAAAATGTTTTTAATTGAGATACTTTTCTTGATTCATGTGAATTTAACTTGATCGAAGAATTGTTTAATTTCGGATAACACTACAATAAAAAAAAAAAAATTTCTTGACTTGAAACTTGACTTTTTCCCGTCAATCAAGTTAAATTATTTGTCAGTGTAGGTATTAAAGTTTAATTACTGTATGTTACAGATGTAGTTATATTATATTTAAAGAGAAACAATAGAATGGGTGTAGACTTACAGTAAGTAGAGGAAACGATGTGTTAAGTAGACAAAAATTTTTGTCACAGGTCAATATCACAACAGTTAAAGATTAGGTTTCAATAGTTGCAATTATCCCGAAATTTTGTTTATAAGTAGGCATAATTTTAAATGTTTTTGATATCAAAATATGATGAATCAGTAAAATAATGATTCCATTATAATTTCAAGGAATGTTTCAATGTAAGTTCATAGTTTTACATTAGTTAATGGCACAGGAATCAATAATGATTTAGATTTTTTTATAGTAGATCTCTCAAAGCGTGTATTTGAAATTAGCTTCATATAAATACATCAAAACAGAATAACCGTGCACATGTTGAATAAAACTTGAAAAATTCATACCTTTCGATTGCCAACAAATCCTTCAGATTCCATAAAAAAGTAAGCGAATGGTAAAAAAACGAACAGCGACAGGTTAGAAAATAAAAAAACATGATTCCAAAGACCTAGAAAGAAAAATAGATTTAGTATCAAGTACAAATCAGTTTAATTAGTGTTGAATCGTACCTTGTATGAGAGAAGTATTTAACCATTGAACATACTGACTATCAGGGTAAATGATGAGTACTTCATTGCTTATAATTGAGATCGGCAGTAATAAAGTTGCTCCAACAGAAACAGCGAAGACTGCAGTACAAAGCCAAAGACTAATTTTATGAACGCTAGCTTCATCTTCATCAACTGTTGAGTAATCATCACGATCTTTTCGACAGCATTTTACTATTAATAAGTAACTTGAAATATACAGCAGAAAGTATAAGAGTAGGAATATCTGAAATTAGAATCTTAATTCAACTAACATGCGTAATTTCTGAGTAGATTTCATATAAACCTAACTGTGGTAGTCGTTCTCATTTCACAATTTTAAAAAAATTCAGCCATTTTCTGAGTTAGTTCGACCAACTGGGTCAGAAAATATAGTTCGTTCAAAATTTTATGCATTTAGATATATATATATATATGGGGCATTCCACGCCAAATCGGATAGCATTCTGCCTTTGCATCTCCGATTTTTTTGAAAATTTTTTATGTTATAGTACCCATTGAAAAAGACCTCCATGATTTTTTTCAATTTTTTTTGCCCAGCCGTTTTCGAAATATCAATTTTTGAAAAAAATCGCTTTTTATTTTTCAAATGTCTGTAACTTTGCGAAAAATGGGCCAATCGGGACGTTTTTTTTTTGAAAATTTTTGTTTTCAAACACACTTTTAGGATATAAAATCAAAAAAAAATTTTAAACTGTATTTCTATAAGATTTTCAAATTTTGACTTTAAAATGTTGATTTCCAAAAAACACGTACTGATCGATTTTCTTGAAAATTTTTTCTAAAAAACTGTCAATTATCCCCCAACTTTTAAGCCTAGTCCCTTAATGGGCAATCGATGGGATCCATTTTTTTCCGATTTTTCAAAATTTCAAATTCCAACTTTTTGTAATAAAAAATTTCTAAAAAAATTCCATGCTCAGGATTGACCTTAAATAACTTACTGAAACAGTTTTCATCATAATTATTAAATTTTATTTACACTAAACGATTATTATTATTTCTCACTCATTTCCTTACAAGTTTAAATATTTTATAAATACGAGATTCACTGGATGATGAAAATTCTTTAAAGCTTACATCGTAAATTTGTTTATTTTTGTGATTGTAAAGCCTCCGTTACTTGAAACTCATTCCAACTGTTCACTACAGCCGGTAAGGAAGACTGTAGTAGATTGTTTTTTGATTAAGTATTTCTCTTGTTTACATTTTGATTTCAAAACAAGAGTAAGGGTATTGTTGTTAACCACATTTTCTTAGTGTCTTTTCTCCACAATCTGTACTAACTTTTTGCAAAGAAATATAAGTGTCTAAATTTTATTGTGAATAAACAAACAATGTTGTGAATATTTACGCTATGGAAAATTTTGGAAAATATAATTTGTGCTGTAATCCTCTACAATTGGAAGATCATAGAGTGAAAAATGGTCTCCGACGAGCTTCTGTGACTCAACAAACTGCATATAATTTAAGTACTAATGACTATCTCTGCACATCGTGCAGAAAAGCATTAAGTTTACAAAGTACTGCATCTAGTCCTGTTGCTGAGATTAACACTCATGTTGAAGAGCAATTGGAAGATAATCCTACTGGAAGTACTCTTTCATCAATTTCAAACATTTCATCAGGTAAGTTCAGCCAAATTATATGGCCTGATATTATCTTGTGGTACAAAAAGTTTATCATTTCAAAATAATAATTCAATCTTTTCACTTTTTAGGGTTAGAAGATTTTAGTGGAGAACTGACAGCACAAACCAGTAGTTTATCTGGATTAAGTTTAGGAACAGTATTGCCAGTGGTCAATGATGCATTTGCTTTACTAAATCAATCACCTATTATAAAAAAACATGTCGATAGTCAAAAGTATTTAGAAAACAAAGTCAAAAAAGTATATGAAAAATTGAATACCTCCTTAGGAGTAACAAAACTTTCTGATGATGAAATCAACTCTCAAAATTTCTTAGAATTGCTCGATAAATAAAAAATAAATTCAACGATAGTAATAAGCAACGATGTGAAAAAATTCAAATTCTTACTCTTTTACCTGAATCATGGGGATTATCTCGAGTATGTGAAGTAATGGGTTGTACAATATACATGGCGTCAATTGCAAAATCTCTTCGAGATAAAACAGGAATTCTTTCAACTCCAAATGCCAAATTAGGTTAGAATCTTTTCAAAATCATATTCAAATCAATAATGCCTATTAATGTTTTTAATGATAATAAATTCAATTTATTTACATTTTAGGTCGACATCTATCGAATGACATTAAATCTAAGATTTTAAAATTTTATGTTAGTGATGAAATTAGTGTAAATATGCCAGGGATGAAAGATTATCGTTCTATTAGAAATGATGACGGAAAACGTGAGCATGTCCAGAAACGTCTCATTCTCTCGAACTTAAAAGAGTTATATGAACTTTTCAAGGAACGTCATCCAGATTGCCGGGTTGGTTTTTCAAAATTTGCATCATTGCGTCCTCAACATTGCGTGCTTGCTGGTTCGAGTGGAACTCACACTATTTGTGTGTGTTCTATACACCAAAATGTCAAGCTTATGATGTTAGGTAAGTGATACACTAGAAAAGTCTTTTTCAAAATCATTCATGGTCTCGTTTATTACAGGGTCTAACTTGGCAGCACTTACTGAACAATTAGCAACACCATTACTGACGTATAGTGACTGCCTGAAGATAATCACATGTCAAAACCCTACCTCTGATTGTTTCTTTTACAACTGTGATAAGTGTCCAGGAATACAAACTTTGAAAGACTTACTATTAAATGTACTAGAAGAAAATGAAATTGATGAAACTACTTATAAGTATTGGATTTCACATCCCCGTACGAGCTTAGAGACATTTGTGAAAACTTCATCAGATTTTGTAGACAGTTTTTGTGAGAAAATCACAAGTCTTCTTCCTCATAATTATATTGCTAAAGAGCAAGCGACTTATTTGAGGTCGTTGAAAGAATCATTGAAGGAGAATGAATTTATTGTTATCTGTGATTTTGCGGAAAATTATGCTTTTGTTATTCAGAATGCTGCATCTGGATTCCACTGGAATAACAGCCAGGCAACTGTTTATCCAGTTGTAATTTATTATAAAAACAATAATGAGCTGGTTCATAAGTGTCTAGTAATTGTATCAGATTGCTTATCTCACGATGCAGTTGCTGTTAATGAGTTTACAAGAATCACCACTAATTTTATCAAAGGTCTTTCCAATAATATCTCGAAAATTATTTACTTTTCTGACGGAGCACCCCAACAATTTAAAAATTTCAAAAATTTTGTAAATCTCCATTATCATGAAGAAGACTTTGGAATTAAAGCTGAATGGCATAACTTTGCAACCGCACATGGGAAAGGACCTCGTGATGGAGCTGGAGGGACTTTCAAAAGGATGGCAGCTCGATCAAGTCTTCAACTTCCGTATGACCAACAAATTTCAACTCCTGTCGAACTATTTGAATGGGCGGAAAAACCAAATTCTTTACCAAATACGAATATTGAATTTTTTTCTAATGAAAAGTATGATCAGGCTAAACTTTTATTGGATCAACGATATTCACGAGCAAAAACAATCACAGGGACGCAGAAATATCATTGTGTCATTCCAGACGGAAAAGATACTTTGCGATTTAAAGAATTTTCATCATCCAGTGAATCTCGTATTTATAAAATATTTAAACGTGTAAGGAAATAAGTGAGAAATAATAATAATCGATTAGTGTAAATAAAATTTAATAATTATGATGAAAACTGTTTCAGTAAGTTATTTAAGGTAAATCCTGAGCATAGAATTTTTTTAGAAATTTTTTATTACAAAAAGTTGGAATTTGAAATTTTGAAAAATCGGAAAAAAATGGATCCCATCGATTGCCCATTAAGGGACTAGGCTTAAAACTTGGGGGATAATTGACAGTTTTTTAGAAAAAATTTTCAAGAAAATCGATCAGTACGTGTTTTTTGGAAATCAACATTTTAAAGTCAAAATTTGAAAATCTTATAGAAATACAGTTTAAAATTTATTTTTGATTTTATATCCTAAAAGTGTGTTTGAAAACAAAAATTTTCAAAAAAAAAAACGTCCCGATTGGCCCATTTTTCGCAAAGTTACAGACATTTGAAAAATAAAAAGCGATTTTTTTCAAAAATTGATATTTCGAAAACGGCTGGGCAAAAAAAATTGAAAAAAATCATGGAGGTCTTTTTCAATGGGTACTATAACATAAAAAATTTTCAAAAAAATCGGAGATGCAAAGGCAGAATGCTATCCGATTTGGCGTGGAATGCCCCATATATAAACTAGGTTTTTCTTGAAAAATTCAATTTTTTCGATTTCTTTCGTTCACGATATTTCCCGAACGAATGAACCGATTTTGAAACGGTTGGCAGCGGTCGACGTGGTTTTTCAAGGTTAAGAGCTGATTAGATTTTGGAATTGATCAGTAGAGCCGTTAAAAAGTTATCTCAAAAAAACCACAGCTAAAAAAATTTTTTTTCTTATTTTTTCATGGTTTTTTGAAGATTTCTTGGAATCTACCTGTCCGAATCGGTTCAAATTTTTAGGAAATCTAAGTTTGGTCAAACCGAATTAAATGCCACCAACCGCGTTTCGACACACACACACACACACACAC